>JAMQGT020012200.1:0-166783 GCA_024447675.2 Pterophyllum scalare
CAGGCGAACGCTGCAGACAGACTGAATCCTACTGTTCCTCTCCTCTATTTAAAGGCTGGACATCAAAGGATCAAAGGATCAAAGGCCTAAAATGTGCCAGAGTATTCTAATGTAACAGTTAAGGTCAACATTCCATATGCAAATTAGGTTGTGACATCACTTTAAAGCTGTCATGTGACACAGGAAGTTGGCCTTGTAGTAGTAGGCATGGTTAACATTCTTTTAACTCTTCTGCAATTCTATTTATTTATTTAACATTTGGCTTAAAATGAGTGAGAAGTAGAAATAAGATATAATATAAATATTTACATTTATATCATTTAAATATAAGCAATTCCACTCAGTGGCCTGTGTTCATTTAAACTTTCATATATATTTATTAAAGCAGAACAAGCAGGTGGATTGCTGCTTTGAGCGTCTCTGTGGCCTCAGCTCCTCACCTTGTCATGGTCTTGGGCCGGTGGCCCAGTGTTTTATGTTCTGTATTTAGGTCTGCGTCCTTGTCTTGTGTCAAGTCTGCGTCTCTGTTCCCCTGTGTCACTTCCTGTTTTCTTTTGATAGTCTCGTGTTCCCTGTGCTTTGTGTTTAGTTTTACTTCCCCCTGTGACTTTAGGTTAATTTGGTTCACCTGTGTTCCCTCCTGTGTTCTATTCCCTCATCAGTCCTCTTGTGTATTTAAGCCCTTGGTTTTCCTTTGTTCTTTGTTCGGGTCCTCGTCTGTTCATCTGTGTGATGTCGGCTGTGTGTGCCGTTTGTTTTGAAGTTTTCAAGTGTTCCAGTTCTTTGAGTTTCGTTTGGTGTAGCTGTCCCTGCCCAGCCTCTTTAATTAAAGCTGTTTTTTGAGTTCACCTCTTGTCCTGCGTCCTGCTCTGGGGTCCTCCCTGCCTTGCCTGCTCCAGCCGTGACACACCTGTGCCTTTGGGAACATTTTAATGTAATTATCAGACAAAAACATGCCTGTTATTTGGTACCTAGGGCTGCCACCTTTCACAAATGAAAACAAGGGACCCCCTCCACGGCTTCTCAGGACCGTGACCGACATGGGCCGAGTTGCCCGACTCACATTGTATGCTGTGCTGTTTTGTAAAGGGGCGATCAAGAAAGCAAGTAGTCATACCTAAAATTAAAGACTTTTTTAGCAATGAAGACTTTATTGTGAAAGATTGTTGCATATAAAGTGCTGTTCAATAAGGCTACATTACATGCAACTATATACAAAGTGCAATGAAACACGACTTGCACACAAGTTATTGCACAGTTAACCTGGTAAATGATATTCTGTATGATCTACCACATGACAGCAGCGCCTAATCTGATGTGTTTGTGTAGAGTGTGCACTAATGCAGTAAATACAATGAGAACTTAATGTAACTCTTAAAGCTGCAGTTTGTAACTTTGATAAAAACATGTTTTTACATATTTGTTCAAACTGTCAGCACGTGGTGAGCCGACAGCTTTAAACTGTTGTTGCTGCAGGGACTCTCTGTGAACCCCTATTCCAGGAAGCAGGTTCAACAAACTCTGAGTTTAAAAGCAGACTCTGAGTTGACCAACTCTGAGTTGACCAACTCTGAGTTGACCAACTCTGAGTTGACCAACTCTGAGTTTCCCGTTCCAGAACAGCTAATCAGAGTTAGGTCAATCCACTCTGAGTATGATCACGCTGATGTAGCGCGTGCGTGAGTAAGGAAAGGAAGCCATCATCAATGGAGCGCTGTCACCAGGAGTCACCATGGCAACGGGTAAATAAAGGGCGGAGCCTCCATTTGAATCCGATGGATGGAGGATCGCACGTGTCAGCGTGGAGCATGACGAGTCCCTTTAATCAGCCCGACCCCCTCTGACATCATCACAGACAGAATAAAGTGTGTTATCAAACATATCATTTCTTTATAATGTCTGCTGTCATCATTCACACAACTTCATCTCCATCAGATGAAGCTCAATCCTAATTTCACATCTGATTGGTCAAATCTAATTATTGAGCTGCAGCCTGACGGACAAACTGCAGGAGACAGAAAGTGAAGATCAAAGTGGAGAAACAGCTCAGACTGAGTTTACTGAGCGACCTGTGTTAGAGCCTGAGACAGCAGCAGAGCCCGGGGGGCTGACCTCAGGTCAGTTTATTTAAGAAAAACTCTTTCTGCTGCAGTTTATGACAGCTCAGTTTATGGCTATTTGTCTAAATAATTATACAAAAAAATGGAATCTATTGATAATATAGCAACCTCACTTGCTACTGACACCCAACATGGTGTTTAATCAGATCCTTACTCTGGATGGCATTACTTTGGCCTCCAGTAACACTGTGAGAAATCTTGGAGTCATTTTTGACCAGGATATGTCCTTCAGTGCACATTATAAACAAATATGTAGGACGGCTTTTTGGCATTCGTGCAATATTTCTAAAATTAGAAACATCCTTTCTCACACTGATGCTGAAAAGCTAATCCATGCATTTCTTCCTTCTAGGCTGGACTACTGTAATTTATTACTATCAGGCTGTCCTAAAAGCTCCCTGAGAAGCCTTCAGCTGATCCAAAATGCTGCAGCTAGAGTACTGACAGGGACTAGAAAGAGAGAGCAGATTTCTCCCATATTGGCTCTTCCTGTTAAATCTAGAGTAGAATTTAAAATCCTTGCATTATGAAGCACCTCGAGGCGACTGCTTGTTGTGATTTGGTGCTGTATAAATCAAATTGGATTGAATTTAAAATACATTGTTTTTAACCGTCCAACACTGATAGCGGTTAGGTTCAGGAGACAATGAAGGGGGCTCTGAATCCCATTTTGCTTGGGCCCCCTTCAAGGCTTGGGCCGGCTCTGGAACGGTCCTCCATCATGCGGGGTGCACCTAGGACAGGTCACCGGTCTGGGACAGGGCTGAGAGAGCCCTGGTCCATGTGAACCATTCACACTCACATTCACACCTACGGGCAACTTAGAATCATCATTCACCTGACCCCACTGATGTTTGGCTATCTTGGCTTTGTGCTCCAAAGGTAACCACAAGTTTTATGCAACTTTCATATTTGTGTGGTAAACATTTAGGCTAATCTTGCACAGAGACTGTAAGCAAAAAGAAATAAGTGAACATCCACAGACAGCAGTAAATTCAGATGGCATATGATTGCCTTTTTTATTATCTTCAAATTTAGAGTATCCCATTAAATCAAATCCAGAAAGAAAGGAGGGAGAGAGAAGAAGGGGAGGGAGAGGACGGCCGGAGGAAAGAGAGGCACAGAGGAGAGGTCAAAGTCAAGGAGACCTTCAGGTGGTGGCAGTCAAGGCGAGATTGCTGGAGCTGAAGAAGCAGCAGAGGTCCTCCGGAAGACCCTGAAGCGCTTTTTCTTTTGAGGCAGCTCTCCTGCAGATGTTTGTGCTGCAGGATGACGGTGTGCAGATCACGGACACTTTCTACATTCTGCTCTTCAAGTCTCGTGCACCTTACCTCAAGTTCTTCAATTTTTTCATGCTTTTCAGCATGCCTTTTCTTCTAGATCTTTATATTGCTTTGCCTGAGCTTCCTGGAGGTCTTTATTGCATTGCTGTTTGTGGCCATGCATGCCTTCTAATTCCTGACATCTCCTCTGCACTCGTTGAAGCGTGCACTCCAGCTGTTTGTGCATCTTCTCTTGTTGCTGCTTCTCCTTGTGCAGTTGTGTCATTTTGTTCTGGGCCTTCTTGTACAGCTCTTCCAGTTTTCCACTGCTGCTCACCGTAGCCTCCACCCTGCCCTGCATCTCTGCACACCTTTTCTCCAAGTCCTCCTTGCATTGCTCCAGAGTGCTGGTTTTCTCCATGAGTTCTTCATTCCTCTTGTCAGAGTCTTGGAGAACATCTTGCAGCTTTCTCTGCGATTTGCCCAATTCTAAGTTCTCTTTAAGCACTCGCGCATTTGTTCCCCCGATTTCATGGAGTTTGCTCTGCATGGTTTGGTGCTTTTCCTCCATCTTGTGCAGCACTTCTTTGTGCTTAGCCTCCTTTTCTTTGAGCACAGCTGCACTACTTTGCTGGGCTTTCTGAAGCAATCCATGGAAGCTCTTATTTTGTTTCTGCAGGTCCTCTAGTTTGGCCTGCACCTCCCTGTGCCTCTTTTCACTGTCTTCCAGTTGGGCTTTGGCCTCTGCGTGCTTCATTTTCAGCTCCTTCTTCTCTTTCAGAATTATTGCTTTCTTTTCCAGTTCTTTATCAAGCAATTTCTGCAGACTTTTATTCTTTTGTCTCACGTCTTTGAGCTTTTCAGCATGCCTTTCTTCTAGATCTTTATATTTCTTTGCCTGCGCTTCCTGAGCTTCCTGGAGGTCTTTATTGCATTGCTGTACGTGGCCATGCATGCCTTCTAATTCCTGACATCTGCTCTGCACTTGTTGAAGTGTGCACTCCATCTGTTTGTGCATCTTCTCTTGTTCCTGCTTCTCCTTGTACAGTTGTGTCATTTTGTTCTGGGCCTTCTTGTACAGCTCTTCCAGTTTTCCATTGCTGCTCACCGTAGCCTCCACCCTGCCCTGCATCTCTGCACACCTTTTCTCCAAGTCCTCCTTGCATTGCTCCAGAGTGCTGGTTTTCTCCATGAGTTCTTCATTCCTCTTGTCAGAGTCTTGGAGAATATCTTGCAGCTTTCTCTGCAATTTGCCCAGTTCTACGTTCTCCTGAAGCACTCGAGCATTTATTCCCTCGATTTCTTGGAGTTTGCTCTGCATGGTTTGGTGCTTTTCCTCCATCTTGTGCAGCATTTCTTTGTGCTTAGCCTCCTTTTCTTTGAGCACAGCTGCACTACTTTGCTGGGCTTTCTGAAGCAATCCTTGGAAGCTCTTATTTTGTTTCTGCAGGTCCTCTAGTTTGGCCTGCACCTCCCTGTGCCTCTTTTCACTGTCTTCCAGTTGGGCTTTGGCCTCTGCGTGCTTCATTTTCAGCTCCTTCTTCTCCTTCAGAATTATTACCTTCTTTTCCAGTTCTTTATCAAACATTTCCTGCAGGCTTTTATTCTTTTCTCTCACGTCTTTGAGCTTTGACTCCAGCTTTGTGAGTTTTGCACCCCGATGTTCCTGATGCATAGGCACATGCGTGTTTCTTGCCACGACTTCATCAAACTTTTCCTGTAGGCCTTCATTCTCTCTCTGCATGTCTCTGTTTCTTTCCATCGCTTCCTCAAACTTTCCCTGCAAGCTTTGATGTTTCTCCTCCATGTCTTGGAGCTTGGATTGCAGCTTTGTGCAATTCTCATCCTGTTGTTTCTTGTCTGTCTGCATGTGTGCATTTCTTTCCATCGCTTCCTTAAACTTTCCCTGCAAGTCTCCGTGTTTTTCCTCCATGTCTTGGAGCTTGGACTGCAGCTCTTGGATTTTTCTCTCCGCGACTTGGAGCTTGCTGCTATCATCCACATGAAGTTTCTCCTTCTGCAGACGGTGATCAGATCCACTTCCGTGGGATTCAGACTGATCATCGCTGTCGAGGGGCTCGGCCTCAGTGTCAACTGAGTCATCTTTCCAAAACCCCCAGTAATTGGTGTCAACTTCAGGGTCAAGGGGGATTGATGGCAGGTCGCCCCACTCACCCGTGTAATAGGGATGATCATCAAAGTCAAACATCTCGATGCTCTCGCTCTCTCTTGAGTATTGAGACATGCTGTTATCTTGATTGACTGCTACGGATTCAAACCTTTCCAAATGCTCCAGAGTTGGTGCTGAACAGGCGAACGCTGCAGACAGACTGAATCCTACTGTTCCTCTCCTCTATTTAAAGGCTGGACATCAAAGGATCAAAGGATCAAAGGCCTAAAATGTGCCAGAGTATTCTAATGTAACAGTTAAGGTCAACATTCCATATGCAAATTAGGTTGTGACATCACTTTAAAGCTGTCATGTGACACAGGAAGTTGGCCTTGTACTAGTAGGCCTCTGAGTTTCCGTTCCAGGACAGCTGATCAGAGTTAGTTCAATCCACTCTGAGTATGATCACGCTGATCTAGCGCATGCGTGAGTAAGGAAAGGAAGCCATCATCAATGGAGCGCTGTCACCAGGAGTCACCATGGCAACGGGTAAATAAAGGGCGGAGCCTCCATTTGAATCCGATGGATGGAGGATCGCACGTGTCAGCGTGGAGCATGACGAGTCCCTTTAATCAGCCCGACCCCCTCTGACATCATCACAGACAGAATAAAAGTGTGTTATCAAACATATCATTTCTTTATAATGTCTGCTGTCATCATTCACACAACTTCATCTCCATCAGATGAAGCTCAATCCTAATTTCACATCTGATTGGTCAAATCTAATTATTGAGCTGCAGCCTGACGGACAAACTGCAGGAGACAGAAAGTGAAGATAAAAGTGGAGAAACAGCTCAGACTGAGTTTACTGAGCAACCTGTGTTAGAGCCTGAGACAGCAGCAGAGCCCGGGGGGCTGACCTCAGGTCAGTTTATTTAAGAAAAACTCTTTCTGCTGCAGTTTATGACAGCTCAGTTTATGGCTATTTGTCTAAATAATTATACAAAAAAATGGAATCTATTGATAATATAGCAACCTCACTTGCTACTAACACCCAACATGGTGTTTAATCAGATCCTTACTCTGGATGGCATTACTTTGGCCTCCAGTAACACTGTGAGAAATCTTGGAGTCATTTTTGACCAGGATATGTCCTTCAGTGCACATTATAAACAAATATGTAGGACGGCTTTTTGGCATTCGTGCAATATTTCTAAAATTAGAAACATCCTTTCTCACACTGATGCTGAAAAGCTAATCCATGCATTTCTTCCTTCTAGGCTGGACTACTGTAATTTATTACTATCAGGCTGTCCTAAAAGCTCCCTGAGAAGCCTTCAGCTGATCCAAAATGCTGCAGCTAGAGTACTGACAGGGACTAGAAAGAGAGAGCAGATTTCTCCCATATTGGCTCTTCCTGTTAAATCTAGAGTAGAATTTAAAATCCTTGCATTATGAAGCACCTCGAGGCGACTGCTTGTTGTGATTTGGTGCTGTATAAATCAAATTGGATTGAATTTAAAATACATTGTTTTTAACCGTCCAACACTGATAGCGGTTAGGTTCAGGAGACAATGAAGGGGGCTCTGAATCCCATTTTGCTTGGGCCCCCTTCAAGGCTTGGGCCGGCTCTGGAACGGTCCTCCATCATGCGGGGTGCACCTAGGACAGGTCACCGGTCTGGGACCGGGCTGAGAGAGCCCTGGTCCATGTGAACCATTCACACTCACATTCACACCTACGGGCAACTTAGAATCATCATTCACCTGACCCCACTGATGTTTGGCTATCTTGGCTTTGTGCTCCAAAGGTAACCACAAGTTTTATGCAACTTTCATATTTGTGTGGTAAACATTTAGGCTAATCTTGCACAGAGACTGTAAGCAAAAAGAAATAAGTGAACATCCACAGACAGCAGTAAATTCAGATGGCATATGATTGCCTTTTTTATTATCTTCAAATTTAGAGTATCCCATTAAATCAAATCCAGAAAGAAAGGAGGGAGAGAGAAGAAGGGGAGGGAGAGGACGGCCGGAGGAAAGAGAGGCACAGAGGAGAGGTCAAAGTCAAGGAGACCTTCAGGTGGTGGCAGTCAAGGCGAGATTGCTGGAGCTGAAGAAGCAGCAGAGGTCCTCCGGAAGAGCCTGAAGCGCTTTTTCTTTTTGAGGCAGCTCTCCTGCAGATGTTTGTGCTGCAGGATGATGGTGTGCAGATCACGGACACTTTCTACATTCTGCTCTTCAAGTCTCGTGCACCTTACCTCAAGTTCTTCAATTTTTTCATGCTTTTCAGCATGCCTTTCTTCTAGATCTTTATATTTCTTTGCCTGCGCTTCCTGAGCTTCCTGGAGGTCTTTATTGCATTGCTGTTTGTGGCCATGCATGCCTTCTAATTCCTGGCATCTCCTCTGCACTCGTTGAAGCGTGCACTCCAGCTGTTTGTGCATCTTCTCTTGTTGCTGCTTCTCCTTGTGCAGTTGTGTCATTTTGTTCTGGGCCTTCTTGTACAGCTCTTCCAGTTTTCCACTGCTGCTCACCGTAGCCTCCACCCTGCCCTGCATCTCTGCACACCTTTTCTCCAAGTCCTCCTTGCATTGCTCCAGAGTGCTGGTTTTCTCCATGAGTTCTTCATTCCTCTTGTCAGAGTCTTGGAGAACATCTTGCAGCTTTCTCTGCGATTTGCCCAATTCTAAGTTCTCTTTAAGCACTCGCGCATTTGTTCCCCCGATTTCATGGAGTTTGCTCTGCATGGTTTGGTGCTTTTCCTCCATCTTGTGCAGCATTTCTTTGTGCTTAGCCTCCTTTTCTTTGAGCACAGCTGCACTACTTTGCTGGGCTTTCTGAAGCAATCCATGGAAGCTCTTATTTTGTTTCTGCAGGTCCTCTAGTTTGGCCTGCACCTCCCTGTGCCTCTTTTCACTGTCTTCCAGTTGGGCTTTGGCCTCTGCGTGCTTCATTTTCAGCTCTTTCTTCTCCTTCAGAATTATTGCTTTCTTTTCCAGTTCTTTATCAAACAATTTCTGCAGGCTTTTATTCTTTTGTCTCACGTCTTTGAGCTTTTCAGCAAGCCTTTCTTCCAGATCTTTATATTTCTTTGCCTGCGCTTCCTGAGCTTCCTGGAGGTCTTTATTGCATTGCTGTACGTGGCCATGCATGCCTTCTAATTCCTGGCATCTGCTCTGCACTTGTTGAAGCGTGCACTCCAGCTGTTTGTGCATCTTCTCTTGTTCCTGCTTCTCCTTGTACAGTTGTGTCATTGTGTTCTGGGCCTTCTTGTACAGCTCTTCCAGTTTTCCACTGCTGCTCACCGTAGCCTCCACCCTGCCCTGCATCTCTGCACACCTTTTCTCCAAGTCCTCCTTGCATTGCTCCAGAGTGCTGGTTTTCTCCATGAGTTCTTCATTCCTCTTGTCAGAGTCTTGGAGAACATCTTGCAGCTTTCTCTGCAATTTGCCCAGTTCTACGTTCTCCTGAAGCACTCGAGCATTTATTCCCTCGATTTCATGGAGTTTGCTCTGCATGGTTTGGTGCTTTTCCTCCATCTTGTGCAGCATTTCTTTGTGCTTAGCCTCCTTTTCTTTGAGCACAGCTGCACTACTTTGCTGGGCTTTCTGAAGCAATCCTTGGAAGCTCTTATTTTGTTTCTGCAGGTCCTCTAGTTTGGCCTGCACCTCCCTGTGCCTCTTTTCACTGTCTTCCAGTTGGGCTTTGGCCTCTGCGTGCTTCATTTTCAGCTCCTTCTTCTCCTTCAGAATTATTACCTTCTTTTCCAGTTCTTTATCAAACATTTCCTGCAGGCTTTTATTCTTTTCTCTCACGTCTTTGAGCTTTGACTCCAGCTTTGTGAGTTTTGCACCCCGATGTTCCTGATGCATAGGCACGTGCGTGTTTCTTGCCACGACTTCATCAAACTTTTCCTGTAGGCCTTCATTCTCTCTCTGCATGTCTCTGTTTCTTTCCATCGCTTCCTCAAACTTTCCCTGCAAGCTTTGATGTTTCTCCTCCATGTCTTGGAGCTTGGATTGCAGCTTTGTGCAATTCTCATCCTGTTGTTTCTTGTCTGTCTGCATGTGTGCATTTCTTTCCATCGCTTCCTTAAACTTTCCCTGCAAGTCTCCGTGTTTTTCCTCCATGTCTTGGAGCTTGGACTGCAGCTCTTGGATTTTTCTCTCCGCGACTTGGAGCTTGCTGCTATCATCCACATGAAGTTTCTCCTTCTGCAGACGGTGATCAGATCCACTTCCGTGGGATTCAGACTGATCATCGCTGTCGAGGGGCTCGGCCTCAGTGTCAACTGAGTCATCTTTCCAAAACCCCCAGTAATTGGTGTCAACTTCAGGGTCAAGGGGGATTGATGGCAGGTCGCCCCACTCACCCGTGTAATAGGGATGATCATCAAAGTCAAACATCTCGATGCTCTCGCTCTCTCTTGAGTATTGAGACATGCTGTTATCTTGATTGACTGCTACTGATTCAAACCTTTCCAAATGCTCCAGAGTTGGTGCTGAACAGGCGAACGCTGCAGACAGACTGAATCCTACTGTTCCTCTCCTCTATTTAAAGGCTGGACATCAAAGGATCAAAGGATCAAAGGCCTAAAATGTGCCAGAGTATTCTAATGTAACAGTTAAGGTCAACATTCCATATGCAAATTAGGTTGTGACATCACTTTAAAGCTGTCATGTGACACAGGAAGTTGGCCTTGTAGTAGTAGGCATGGTTAACATTCTTTTAACTCTTCTGCAATTCTATTTATTTATTTAACATTTGGCTTAAAATGAGTGAGAAGTAGAAATAAGATATAATATAAATATTTACATTTATATCATTTAAATATAAGCAATTCCACTCAGTGGCCTGTGTTCATTTAAACTTTCATATATATTTATTAAAGCAGAACAAGCAGGTGGATTGCTGCTTTGAGCGTCTCTGTGGCCTCAGCTCCTCACCTTGTCATGGTCTTGGGCCGGTGGCCCAGTGTTTTATGTTCTGTATTTAGGTCTGCGTCCTTGTCTTGTGTCAAGTCTGCGTCTCTGTTCCCCTGTGTCACTTCCTGTTTTCTTTTGATAGTCTCGTGTTCCCTGTGCTTTGTGTTTAGTTTTACTTCCCCCTGTGACTTTAGGTTAATTTGGTTCACCTGTGTTCCCTCCTGTGTTCTATTCCCTCATCAGTCCTCTTGTGTATTTAAGCCCTTGGTTTTCCTTTGTTCTTTGTTCGGGTCCTCGTCTGTTCATCTGTGTGATGTCGGCTGTGTGTGCCGTTTGTTTTGAAGTTTTCAAGTGTTCCAGTTCTTTGAGTTTCGTTTGGTGTAGCTGTCCCTGCCCAGCCTCTTTAATTAAAGCTGTTTTTTGAGTTCACCTCTTGTCCTGCGTCCTGCTCTGGGGTCCTCCCTGCCTTGCCTGCTCCAGCCGTGACACACCTGTGCCTTTGGGAACATTTTAATGTAATTATCAGACAAAAACATGCCTGTTATTTGGTACCTAGGGCTGCCACCTTTCACAAATGAAAACAAGGGACCCCCTCCACGGCTTCTCAGGACCGTGACCGACATGGGCCGAGTTGCCCGACTCACATTGTATGCTGTGCTGTTTTGTAAAGGGGCGATCAAGAAAGCAAGTAGTCATACCTAAAATTAAAGACTTTTTTAGCAATGAAGACTTTATTGTGAAAGATTGTTGCATATAAAGTGCTGTTCAATAAGGCTACATTACATGCAACTATATACAAAGTGCAATGAAACACGACTTGCACACAAGTTATTGCACAGTTAACCTGGTAAATGATATTCTGTATGATCTACCACATGACAGCAGCGCCTAATCTGATGTGTTTGTGTAGAGTGTGCACTAATGCAGTAAATACAATGAGAACTTAATGTAACTCTTAAAGCTGCAGTTTGTAACTTTGATAAAAACATGTTTTTACATATTTGTTCAAACTGTCAGCACGTGGTGAGCCGACAGCTTTAAACTGTTGTTGCTGCAGGGACTCTCTGTGAACCCCTATTCCAGGAAGCAGGTTCAACAAACTCTGAGTTTAAAAGCAGTTGACCAACTCTGAGTTGACCAACTCTGAGTTGACCAACTCTGAGTTTCCCGTTCCAGAACAGCTAATCAGAGTTAGGTCAATCCACTCTGAGTATGATCACGCTGATGTAGCGCGTGCGTGAGTAAGGAAAGGAAGCCATCATCAATGGAGCGCTGTCACCAGGAGTCACCATGGCAACGGGTAAATAAAGGGCGGAGCCTCCATTTGAATCCGATGGATGGAGGATCGCACGTGTCAGCGTGGAGCATGACGAGTCCCTTTAATCAGCCCGACCCCCTCTGACATCATCACAGACAGAATAAAGTGTGTTATCAAACATATCATTTCTTTATAATGTCTGCTGTCATCATTCACACAACTTCATCTCCATCAGATGAAGCTCAATCCTAATTTCACATCTGATTGGTCAAATCTAATTATTGAGCTGCAGCCTGACGGACAAACTGCAGGAGACAGAAAGTGAAGATAAAAGTGGAGAAACAGCTCAGACTGAGTTTACTGAGCGACCTGTGTTAGAGCCTGAGACAGCAGCAGAGCCCGGGGGGCTGACCTCAGGTCAGTTTATTTAAGAAAAACTCTTTCTGCTGCAGTTTATGACAGCTCAGTTTATGGCTATTTGTCTAAATAATTATACAAAAAAATGGAATCTATTGATAATATAGCAACCTCACTTGCTACTGACACCCAACATGGTGTTTAATCAGATCCTTACTCTGGATGGCATTACTTTGGCCTCCAGTAACACTGTGAGAAATCTTGGAGTCATTTTTGACCAGGATATGTCCTTCAGTGCACATTATAAACAAATATGTAGGACGGCTTTTTGGCATTCGTGCAATATTTCTAAAATTAGAAACATCCTTTCTCACACTGATGCTGAAAAGCTAATCCATGCATTTCTTCCTTCTAGACTGGACTACTGTAATTTATTACTATCAGGCTGTCCTAAAAGCTCCCTGAGAAGCCTTCAGCTGATCCAAAATGCTGCAGCTAGAGTACTGACAGGGACTAGAAAGAGAGAGCAGATTTCTCCCATATTGGCTCTTCCTGTTAAATCTAGAGTAGAATTTAAAATCCTTGCATTATGAAGCACCTCGAGGCGACTGCTTGTTGTGATTTGGTGCTGTATAAATCAAATTGGATTGAATTTAAAATACATTGTTTTTAACCGTCCAACACTGATAGCGGTTAGGTTCAGGAGACAATGAAGGGGGCTCTGAATCCCATTTTGCTTGGGCCCCCTTCAAGGCTTGGGCCGGCTCTGGAACGGTCCTCCATCATGCGGGGTGCACCTAGGACAGGTCACCGGTCTGGGACAGGGCTGAGAGAGCCCTGGTCCATGTGAACCATTCACACTCACATTCACACCTACGGGCAACTTAGAATCATCATTCACCTGACCCCACTGATGTTTGGCTATCTTGGCTTTGTGCTCCAAAGGTAACCACAAGTTTTATGCAACTTTCATATTTGTGTGGTAAACATTTAGGCTAATCTTGCACAGAGACTGTAAGCAAAAAGAAATAAGTGAACATCCACAGACAGCAGTAAATTCAGATGGCATATGATTGCCTTTTTTATTATCTTCAAATTTAGAGTATCCCATTAAATCAAATCCAGAAAGAAAGGAGGGAGAGAGAAGAAGGGGAGGGAGAGGACGGCCGGAGGAAAGAGAGGCACAGAGGAGAGGTCAAAGTCAAGGAGACCTTCAGGTGGTGGCAGTCAAGGCAAGATTGCTGGAGCTGAAGAAGCAGCAGAGGTCCTCCGGAAGACCCTGAAGCGCTTTTTCTTTTTGAGGCAGCTCTCCTGCAGATGTTTGTGCTGCAGGATGACGGTGTGCAGATCACGGACACTTTCTACATTCTGCTCTTCAAGTCTCGTGCACCTTACCTCAAGTTCTTCAATTTTTTCATGCTTTTCAGCATGCCTTTCTTCTAGATCTTTATATTGCTTTGCCTGAGCTTCCTGGAGGTCTTTATTGCATTGCTGTTTGTGGCCATGCATGCCTTCTAATTCCTGACATCTCCTCTGCACTCGTTGAAGCGTGCACTCCAGCTGTTTGTGCATCTTCTCTTGTTGCTGCTTCTCCTTGTGCAGTTGTGTCATTTTGTTCTGGGCCTTCTTGTACAGCTCTTCCAGTTTTCCACTGCTGCTCACCGTAGCCTCCACCCTGCCCTGCATCTCTGCACACCTTTTCTCCAAGTCCTCCTTGCATTGCTCCAGAGTGCTGGTTTTCTCCATGAGTTCTTCATTCCTCTTGTCAGAGTCTTGGAGAACATCTTGCAGCTTTCTCTGCGATTTGCCCAATTCTAAGTTCTCTTTAAGCACTCGCGCATTTGTTCCCCCGATTTCATGGAGTTTGCTCTGCATGGTTTGGTGCTTTTCCTCCATCTTGTGCAGCACTTCTTTGTGCTTAGCCTCCTTTTCTTTGAGCACAGCTGCACTACTTTGCTGGGCTTTCTGAAGCAATCCATGGAAGCTCTTATTTTGTTTCTGCAGGTCCTCTAGTTTGGCCTGCACCTCCCTGTGCCTCTTTTCACTGTCTTCCAGTTGGGCTTTGGCCTCTGCGTGCTTCATTTTCAGCTCTTTCTTCTCTTTCAGAATTATTGCTTTCTTTTCCAGTTCTTTATCAAGCAATTTCTGCAGACTTTTATTCTTTTGTCTCACGTCTTTGAGCTTTTCAGCATGCCTTTCTTCTAGATCTTTATATTTCTTTGCCTGCGCTTCCTGAGCTTCCTGGAGGTCTTTATTGCATTGCTGTACGTGGCCATGCATGCCTTCTAATTCCTGACATCTGCTCTGCACTTGTTGAAGTGTGCACTCCATCTGTTTGTGCATCTTCTCTTGTTCCTGCTTCTCCTTGTGCAGTTGTGTCATTTTGTTCTGGGCCTTCTTGTACAGCTCTTCCAGTTTTCCATTGCTGCTCACCGTAGCCTCCACCCTGCCCTGCATCTCTGCACACCTTTTCTCCAAGTCCTCCTTGCATTGCTCCAGAGTGCTGGTTTTCTCCATGAGTTCTTCATTCCTCTTGTCAGAGTCTTGGAGAATATCTTGCAGCTTTCTCTGCAATTTGCCCAGTTCTACGTTCTCCTGAAGCACTCGAGCATTTATTCCCTCGATTTCTTGGAGTTTGCTCTGCATGGTTTGGTGCTTTTCCTCCATCTTGTGCAGCATTTCTTTGTGCTTAGCCTCCTTTTCTTTGAGCACAGCTGCACTACTTTGCTGGGCTTTCTGAAGCAATCCTTGGAAGCTCTTATTTTGTTTCTGCAGGTCCTCTAGTTTGGCCTGCACCTCCCTGTGCCTCTTTTCACTGTCTTCCAGTTGGGCTTTGGCCTCTGCGTGCTTCATTTTCAGCTCCTTCTTCTCCTTCAGAATTATTACCTTCTTTTCCAGTTCTTTATCAAACATTTCCTGCAGGCTTTTATTCTTTTCTCTCACGTCTTTGAGCTTTGACTCCAGCTTTGTGAGTTTTGCACCCCGATGTTCCTGATGCATAGGCACATGCGTGTTTCTTGCCACGACTTCATCAAACTTTTCCTGTAGGCCTTCATTCTCTCTCTGCATGTCTCTGTTTCTTTCCATCGCTTCCTCAAACTTTCCCTGCAAGCTTTGATGTTTCTCCTCCATGTCTTGGAGCTTGGATTGCAGCTTTGTGCAATTCTCATCCTGTTGTTTCTTGTCTGTCTGCATGTGTGCATTTCTTTCCATCGCTTCCTTAAACTTTCCCTGCAAGTCTCCGTGTTTTTCCTCCATGTCTTGGAGCTTGGACTGCAGCTCTTGGATTTTTCTCTCCGCGACTTGGAGCTTGCTGCTATCATCCACATGAAGTTTCTCCTTCTGCAGACGGTGATCAGATCCACTTCCGTGGGATTCAGACTGATCATCGCTGTCGAGGGGCTCGGCCTCAGTGTCAACTGAGTCATCTTCCCAAAACCCCCAGTAATTGGTGTCAACTTCAGGGTCAAGGGGGATTGATGGCAGGTCGCCCCACTCACCCGTGTAATAGGGATGATCATCAAAGTCAAACATCTCGATGCTCTCGCTCTCTCTTGAGTATTGAGACATGCTGTTATCTTGATTGACTGCTACTGATTCAAACCTTTCCAAATGCTCCAGAGTTGGTGCTGAACAGGCGAACGCTGCAGACAGACTGAATCCTACTGTTCCTCTCCTCTATTTAAAGGCTGGACATCAAAGGATCAAAGGATCAAAGGCCTAAAATGTGCCAGAGTATTCTAATGTAACAGTTAAGGTCAACATTCCATATGCAAATTAGGTTGTGACATCACTTTAAAGCTGTCATGTGACACAGGAAGTTGGCCTTGTAGTAGTAGGCATGGTTAACATTCTTTTAACTCTTCTGCAATTCTATTTATTTATTTAACATTTGGCTTAAAATGAGTGAGAAGTAGAAATAAGATATAATATAAATATTTACATTTATATCATTTAAATATAAGCAATTCCACTCAGTGGCCTGTGTTCATTTAAACTTTCATATATATTTATTAAAGCAGAACAAGCAGGTGGATTGCTGCTTTGAGCGTCTCTGTGGCCTCAGCTCCTCACCTTGTCATGGTCTTGGGCCGGTGGCCCAGTGTTTTATGTTCTGTATTTAGGTCTGCGTCCTTGTCTTGTGTCAAGTCTGCGTCTCTGTTCCCCTGTGTCACTTCCTGTTTTCTTTTGATAGTCTCGTGTTCCCTGTGCTTTGTGTTTAGTTTTACTTCCCCCTGTGACTTTAGGTTAATTTGGTTCACCTGTGTTCCCTCCTGTGTTCTATTCCCTCATCAGTCCTCTTGTGTATTTAAGCCCTTGGTTTTCCTTTGTTCTTTGTTCGGGTCCTCGTCTGTTCATCTGTGTGATGTCGGCTGTGTGTGCCGTTTGTTTTGAAGTTTTCAAGTGTTCCAGTTCTTTGAGTTTCGTTTGGTGTAGCTGTCCCTGCCCAGCCTCTTTAATTAAAGCTGTTTTTTGAGTTCACCTCTTGTCCTGCGTCCTGCTCTGGGGTCCTCCCTGCCTTGCCTGCTCCAGCCGTGACACACCTGTGCCTTTGGGAACATTTTAATGTAATTATCAGACAAAAACATGCCTGTTATTTGGTACCTAGGGCTGCCACCTTTCACAAATGAAAACAAGGGACCCCCTCCACGGCTTCTCAGGACCGTGACCGACATGGGCCGAGTTGCCCGACTCACATTGTATGCTGTGCTGTTTTGTAAAGGGGCGATCAAGAAAGCAAGTAGTCATACCTAAAATTAAAGACTTTTTTAGCAATGAAGACTTTATTGTGAAAGATTGTTGCATATAAAGTGCTGTTCAATAAGGCTACATTACATGCAACTATATACAAAGTGCAATGAAACACGACTTGCACACAAGTTATTGCACAGTTAACCTGGTAAATGATATTCTGTATGATCTACCACATGACAGCAGCGCCTAATCTGATGTGTTTGTGTAGAGTGTGCACTAATGAAGTAAATACAATGAGAACTTAATGTAACTCTTAAAGCTGCAGTTTGTAACTTTGATAAAAACATGTTTTTACATATTTGTTCAAACTGTCAGCACGTGGTGAGCCGACAGCTTTAAACTGTTGTTGCTGCAGGGACTCTCTGTGAACCCCTATTCCAGGAAGC
This sequence comes from Pterophyllum scalare, assembly GCA_024447675.2. Lineage (NCBI taxonomy): Eukaryota > Metazoa > Chordata > Actinopteri > Cichliformes > Cichlidae > Pterophyllum > Pterophyllum scalare. The sequence goes on from JAMQGT020012200.1 coordinate 17,176, forward strand.
AGGTTCAACAAACTCTGAGTTTAAAAGCAGACTCTGAGTTGACCAACTCTGAGTTGACCAACTCTGAGTTGACCAACTCTAGTTGACCAACTCTGAGTTGACCAACTCTGAGTTTCCCGTTCCAGAACAGCTGATCAGAGTTAGGTCAATCCACTCTGAGTATGATCACGCTGATGTAGCGCGTGCGTGAGTAAGGAAAGGAAGCCATCATCAATGGAGCGCTGTCACCAGGAGTCACCATGGCAACGGGTAAATAAAGGGCGGAGCCTCCATTTGAATCCGATGGATGGAGGATCGCACGTGTCAGCGTGGAGCATGACGAGTCCCTTTAATCAGCCCGACCCCCTCTGACATCATCACAGACAGAATAAAGTGTGTTATCAAACATATCATTTCTTTATAATGTCTGCTGTCATCATTCACACAACTTCATCTCCATCAGATGAAGCTCAATCCTAATTTCACATCTGATTGGTCAAATCTAATTATTGAGCTGCAGCCTGACGGACAAACTGCAGGAGACAGAAAGTGAAGATCAAAGTGGAGAAACAGCTCAGACTGAGTTTACTGAGCGACCTGTGTTAGAGCCTGAGACAGCAGCAGAGCCCGGGGGGCTGACCTCAGGTCAGTTTATTTAAGAAAAACTCTTTCTGCTGCAGTTTATGACAGCTCAGTTTATGGCTATTTGTCTAAATAATTATACAAAAAAATGGAATCTATTGATAATATAGCAACCTCACTTGCTACTGACACCCAACATGGTGTTTAATCAGATCCTTACTCTGGATGGCATTACTTTGGCCTCCAGTAACACTGTGAGAAATCTTGGAGTCATTTTTGACCAGGATATGTCCTTCAGTGCACATTATAAACAAATATGTAGGACGGCTTTTTGGCATTCGTGCAATATTTCTAAAATTAGAAACATCCTTTCTCACACTGATGCTGAAAAGCTAATCCATGCATTTCTTCCTTCTAGGCTGGACTACTGTAATTTATTACTATCAGGCTGTCCTAAAAGCTCCCTGAGAAGCCTTCAGCTGATCCAAAATGCTGCAGCTAGAGTACTGACAGGGACTAGAAAGAGAGAGCAGATTTCTCCCATATTGGCTCTTCCTGTTAAATCTAGAGTAGAATTTAAAATCCTTGCATTATGAAGCACCTCGAGGCGACTGCTTGTTGTGATTTGGTGCTGTATAAATCAAATTGGATTGAATTGAAAATACATTGTTTTTAACCGTCCAACACTGATAGCGGTTAGGTTCAGGAGACAATGAAGGGGGCTCTGAATCCCATTTTGCTTGGGCCCCCTTCAAGGCTTGGGCCGGCTCTGGAACGGTCCTCCATCATGCGGGGTGCACCTAGGACAGGTCACCGGTCTGGGACAGGGCTGAGAGAGCCCTGGTCCATGTGAACCATTCACACTCACATTCACACCTACGGGCAACTTAGAATCATCATTCACCTGACCCCACTGATGTTTGGCTATCTTGGCTTTGTGCTCCAAAGGTAACCACAAGTTTTATGCAACTTTCATATTTGTGTGGCAAACATTTAGGCTAATCTTGCACAGAGACTGTAAGCAAAAAGAAATAAGTGAACATCCACAGACAGCAGTAAATTCAGATGGCATATGATTGCCTTTTTTATTATCTTCAAATTTAGAGTATCCCATTAAATCAAATCCAGAAAGAAAGGAGGGAGAGAGAAGAAGGGGAGGGAGAGGACGGCCGGAGGAAAGAGAGGCACAGAGGAGAGGTCAAAGTCAAGGAGACCTTCAGGTGGTGGCAGTCAAGGCGAGATTGCTGGAGCTGAAGAAGCAGCAGAGGTCCTCCGGAAGACCCTGAAGCGCTTTTTCTTTTTGAGGCAGCTCTCCTGCAGATGTTTGTGCTGCAGGATGATGGTGTGCAGATCACGGACACTTTCTACATTCTGCTCTTCAAGTCTCGTGCACCTTACCTCAAGTTCTTCAATTTTTTCATGCTTTTCAGCATGCCTTTCTTCTAGATCTTTATATTTCTTTGCCTGCGCTTCCTGAGCTTCCTGGAGGTCTTTATTGCATTGCTGTTTGTGGCCATGCATGCCTTCTAATTCCTGACATCTCCTCTGCACTCGTTGAAGCGTGCACTCCAGCTGTTTGTGCATCTTCTCTTGTTGCTGCTTCTCCTTGTGCAGTTGTGTTATTTTATTCTGGGCCTTCTTGTACAGCTCTTCCAGTTTTCCACTGCTGCTCACCGTAGCCTCCACCCTGCCCTGCATCTCTGCACACCTTTTCTCCAAGTCCTCCTTGCATTGCTCCAGAGTGCTGGTTTTCTCCATGAGTTCTTCATTCCTCTTTTTGGAGTCTTGGAGAACATCTTGCAGTTTTCTCTGCGATTTGCCCAATTCTACGTTCTCTTTAAGCACTCGAGCATTTGTTCTCCCGATTTCATGGAGTTTGCTCTGCATGGTTTGGTGCTTTTCCTCCATCTTGTGCAGCATTTCTTTGTGCTTAGCCTCCTTTTCTTTGAGCACAGCTGCACTACTTTGCTGGGCTTTCTGAAGCAATCCTTGGAAGCTCTTATTTTGTTTCTGCAGGTCCTCTAGTTTGGCCTGCACCTCCCTGTGCCTCTTTTCACTGTCTTCCAGTTGGGCTTTGGCCTCTGCGTGCTTCATTTTCAGCTCCTTCTTCTCCTTCAGAATTATTACCTTCTTTTCCAGTTCTTTATCAAACATTTCCTGCAGGCTTTTATTCTTTTCTCTCACGTCTTTGAGCTTTGACTCCAGCTTTGTGAGTTTTGCACCCCGATGTTCCTGATGCATAGGCACGTGCGTGTTTCTTGCCACGACTTCATCAAACTTTTCTTGTAGGCCTTCATTCTCTCTCTGCATGTCTCTGTTTCTTTCCATCGCTTCCTCAAACTTTCCCTGCAAGCTTTGATGTTTCTCCTCCATGTCTTGGAGCTTGGATTGCAGCTTTGTGCAATTCTCATCCTGTTGTTTCTTGTCTGTCTGCATGTGTGCATTTCTTTCCATAGCTTCCTCAAACTTTCCCTGCAAGTCTCCGTGTTTTTCCTCCATGTCTTGGAGCTTGGACTGCAGCTCTTGGATTTTTCTCTCCGCGACTTGGAGCTTGCTGCTATCATCCACATGAAGTTTCTCCTTCTGCAGACGGTGATCAGATCCACTTCCGTGGGATTCAGACTGATCATCGCTGTCGAGGGGCTCGGCCTCAGTGTCAACTGAGTCATCTTTCCAAAACCCCCAGTAATTGGTGTCAACTTCAGGGTCAAGGGGGATTGATGGCAGGTCGCCCCACTCACCCGTGTAATAGGGATGATCATCAAAGTCAAACATCTCGATGCTCTCGCTCTCTCTTGAGTATTGAGACATGCTGTTATCTTGATTGACTGCTACGGATTCAAACCTTTCCAAATGCTCCAGAGTTGGTGCTGAACAGGCGAACGCTGCAGACAGACTGAATCCTACTGTTCCTCTCCTCTATTTAAAGGCTGGACATCAAAGGATCAAAGGATCAAAGGCCTAAAATGTGCCAGAGTATTCTAATGTAACAGTTAAGGTCAACATTCCATATGCAAATTAGGTTGTGACATCACTTTAAAGCTGTCATGTGACACAGGAAGTTGGCCTTGTAGTAGTAGGCATGGTTAACATTCTTTTAACTCTTCTGCAATTCTATTTATTTATTTAACATTTGGCTTAAAATGAGTGAGAAGTAGAAATAAGATATAATATAAATATTTACATTTATATCATTTAAATATAAGCAATTCCACTCAGTGGCCTGTGTTCATTTAAACTTTCATATATATTTATTAAAGCAGAACAAGCAGGTGGATTGCTGCTTTGAGCGTCTCTGTGGCCTCAGCTCCTCACCTTGTCATGGTCTTGGGCCGGTGGCCCAGTGTTTTATGTTCTGTATTTAGGTCTGCGTCCTTGTCTTGTGTCAAGTCTGCGTCTCTGTTCCCCTGTGTCACTTCCTGTTTTCTTTTGATAGTCTCGTGTTCCCTGTGCTTTGTGTTTAGTTTTACTTCCCCCTGTGACTTTAGGTTAATTTGGTTCACCTGTGTTCCCTCCTGTGTTCTATTCCCTCATCAGTCCTCTTGTGTATTTAAGCCCTTGGTTTTCCTTTGTTCTTTGTTCGGGTCCTCGTCTGTTCATCTGTGTGATGTCGGCTGTGTGTGCCGTTTGTTTTGAAGTTTTCAAGTGTTCCAGTTCTTTGAGTTTCGTTTGGTGTAGCTGTCCCTGCCCAGCCTCTTTAATTAAAGCTGTTTTTTGAGTTCACCTCTTGTCCTGCATCCTGCTCTGGGGTCCTCCCTGCCTTGCCTGCTCCAGCCGTGACACACCTGTGCCTTTGGGAACATTTTAATGTAATTATCAGACAAAAACATGCCTGTTATTTGGTACCTAGGGCTGCCACCTTTCACAAATGAAAACAAGGGACCCCCTCCACGGCTTCTCAGGACCGTGACCGACATGGGCCGAGTTGCCCGACTCACATTGTATGCTGTGCTGTTTTGTAAAGGGGCGATCAAGAAAGCAAGTAGTCATACCTAAAATTAAAGACTTTTTTAGCAATGAAGACTTTATTGTGAAAGATTGTTGCATATAAAGTGCTGTTCAATAAGGCTACATTACATGCAACTATATACAAAGTGCAATGAAACACGACTTGCACACAAGTTATTGCACAGTTAACCTGGTAAATGATATTCTGTATGATCTACCACATGACAGCAGCGCCTAATCTGATGTGTTTGTGTAGAGTGTGCACTAATGAAGTAAATACAATGAGAACTTAATGTAACTCTTAAAGCTGCAGTTTGTAACTTTGATAAAAACATGTTTTTACATATTTGTTCAAACTGTCAGCACGTGGTGAGCCGACAGCTTTAAACTGTTGTTGCTGCAGGGACTCTCTGTGAACCCCTATTCCAGGAAGCAGGTTCAACAAACTCTGAGTTTAAAAGCAGACTCTGAGTTGACCAACTCTGAGTTGACCAACTCTGAGTTGACCAACTCTGAGTTGACCAACTCTGAGTTGACCAACTCTGAGTTGACCAACTCTGAGTTGACCAACTCTGAGTTTCCCGTTCCAGAACAGCTGATCAGAGTTAGGTCAATCCACTCTGAGTATGATCACGCTGATGTAGCGCGTGCGTGAGTAAGGAAAGGAAGCCATCATCAATGGAGCGCTGTCACCAGGAGTCACCATGGCAACGGGTAAATAAAGGGCGGAGCCTCCATTTGAATCCGATGGATGGAGGATCGCACGTGTCAGCGTGGAGCATGACGAGTCCCTTTAATCAGCCCGACCCCCTCTGACATCATCACAGACAGAATAAAGTGTGTTATCAAACATATCATTTCTTTATAATGTCTGCTGTCATCATTCACACAACTTCATCTCCATCAGATGAAGCTCAATCCTAATTTCACATCTGATTGGTCAAATCTAATTATTGAGCTGCAGCCTGACGGACAGACTGCAGGAGACAGAAAGTGAAGATCAAAGTGGAGAAACAGCTCAGACTGAGTTTACTGAGCGACCTGTGTTAGAGCCTGAGACAGCAGCAGAGCCCGGGGGGCTGACCTCAGGTCAGTTTATTTAAGAAAAACTCTTTCTGCTGCAGTTTATGACAGCTCAGTTTATGGCTATTTGTCTAAATAATTATACAAAAAAAATGGAATCTATTGATAATATAGCAACCTCACTTGCTACTGACACCCAACATGGTGTTTAATCAGATCCTTACTCTGGATGGCATTACTTTGGCCTCCAGTAACACTGTGAGAAATCTTGGAGTCATTTTTGACCAGGATATGTCCTTCAGTGCACATTATAAACAAATATGTAGGACGGCTTTTTGGCATTCGTGCAATATTTCTAAAATTAGAAACATCCTTTCTCACACTGATGCTGAAAAGCTAATCCATGCATTTCTTCCTTCTAGGCTGGACTACTGTAATTTATTACTATCAGGCTGTCCTAAAAGCTCCCTGAGAAGCCTTCAGCTGATCCAAAATGCTGCAGCTAGAGTACTGACAGGGACTAGAAAGAGAGAGCAGATTTCTCCCATATTGGCTCTTCCTGTTAAATCTAGAGTAGAATTTAAAATCCTTGCATTATGAAGCACCTCGAGGCGACTGCTTGTTGTGATTTGGTGCTGTATAAATCAAATTGGATTGAATTGAAAATACATTGTTTTTAACCGTCCAACACTGATAGCGGTTAGGTTCAGGAGACAATGAAGGGGGCTCTGAATCCCATTTTGCTTGGGCCCCCTTCAAGGCTTGGGCCGGCTCTGGAACGGTCCTCCATCATGCGGGGTGCACCTAGGACAGGTCACCGGTCTGGGACAGGGCTGAGAGAGCCCTGGTCCATGTGAACCATTCACACTCACATTCACACCTACGGGCAACTTAGAATCATCATTCACCTGACCCCACTGATGTTTGGCTATCTTGGCTTTGTGCTCCAAAGGTAACCACAAGTTTTATGCAACTTTCATATTTGTGTGGTAAACATTTAGGCTAATCTTGCACAGAGACTGTAAGCAAAAAGAAATAAGTGAACATCCACAGACAGCAGTAAATTCAGATGGCATATGATTGCCTTTTTTATTATCTTCAAATTTAGAGTATCCCATTAAATCAAATCCAGAAAGAAAGGAGGGAGAGAGAAGAAGGGGAGGGAGAGGACGAGCCGGAGGAAAGAGAGGCACAGAGGAGAGGTCAAAGTCAAGGAGACCTTCAGGTGGTGGCAGTCAAGGCGAGATTGCTGGAGCTGAAGAAGCAGCAGAGGTCCTCCGGAAGAGCCTGAAGCGCTTTTTCTTTTTGAGGCAGCTCTCCTGCAGATGTTTGTGCTGCAGGATGATGGTGTGCAGATCACGGACACTTTCTACATTCTGCTCTTCAAGTCTCGTGCACCTTACCTCAAGTTCTTCAATTTTTTCATGCTTTTCAGCATGCCTTTCTTCTAGATCTTTATATTTCTTTGCCTGCGCTTCCTGAGCTTCCTGGAGGTCTTTATTGCATTGCTGTTTGTGGCCATGCATGCCTTCTAATTCCTGACATCTCCTCTGCACTCGTTGAAGCGTGCACTCCAGCTGTTTGTGCATCTTCTCTTGTTGCTGCTTCTCCTTGTGCAGTTGTGTTATTTTGTTCTGGGCCTTCTTGTACAGCTCTTCCAGTTTTCCACTGCTGCTCACCGTAGCCTCCACCCTGCCCTGCATCTCTGCACACCTTTTCTCCAAGTCCTCCTTGCATTGCTCCAGAGTGCTGGTTTTCTCCATGAGTTCTTCATTCCTCTTTTTGGAGTCTTGGAGAACATCTTGCAGTTTTCTCTGCGATTTGCCCAATTCTACGTTCTCTTTAAGCACTCGAGCATTTGTTCTCCCGATTTCATGGAGTTTGCTCTGCATGGTTTGGTGCTTTTCCTCCATCTTGTGCAGCATTTCTTTGTGCTTAGCCTCCTTTTCTTTGAGCACAGCTGCACTACTTTGCTGGGCTTTCTGAAGCAATCCTTGGAAGCTCTTATTTTGTTTCTGCAGGTCCTCTAGTTTGGCCTGCACTTCCCTGTGCCTCTTTTCACTGTCTTCCAGTTGGGCTTTGGCCTCTGCGTGCTTCATTTTCAGCTCTTTCTTCTCCTTCAGAATTATTGCTTTCTTTTCCAGTTCTTTATCAAACAATTTCTGCAGGCTTTTATTCTTTTGTCTCACGTCTTTGAGCTTTTCAGCATGCCTTTCTTCCAGATCTTTATATTTCTTTGCCTGCGCTTCCTGAGCTTCCTGGAGGTCTTTATTGCATTGCTGTTTGTGGCCATGCATGCCTTCTAATTCCTGGCATCTGCTCTGCACTTGTTGAAGCGTGCACTCCAGCTGTTTGTGCATCTTCTCTTGTTCCTGCTTCTCCTTGTACAGTTGTGTCATTTTGTTCTGGGCCTTCTTGTACAGCTCTTCCAGTTTTCCACTGCTGCTCACCGTAGCCTCCACCCTGCCCTGCATCTCTGCACACCTTTTCTCCAAGTCCTCCTTGCATTGCTCCAGAGTGCTGGTTTTCTCCATGAGTTCTTCATTCCTCTTGTCAGAGTCTTGGAGAATATCTTGCAGCTTTCTCTGCAATTTGCCCAGTTCTACGTTCTCCTGAAGCACTCGAGCATTTATTCCCTCGATTTCATGGAGTTTGCTCTGCATGGTTCGGTGCTTTTCCTCCATCTTGTGCAGCACTTCTTTGTGCTTAGCCTCCTTTTCTTTGAGCACAGCTGCACTACTTTGCTGGGCTTTCTGAAGCAATCCTTGGAAGCTCTTATTTTGTTTCTGCAGGTCCTCTAGTTTGGCCTGCACCTCCCTGTGCCTCTTTTCACTGTCTTCCAGTTGGGCTTTGGCCTCTGCGTGCTTCATTTTCAGCTCCTTCTTCTCCTTCAGAATTATTACCTTCTTTTCCAGTTCTTTATCAAACATTTCCTGCAGGCTTTTATTCTTTTCTCTCACGTCTTTGAGCTTTGACTCCAGCTTTGTGAGTTTTGCACCCCGATGTTCCTGATGCATAGGCACGTGCGTGTTTCTTGCCACGACTTCATCAAACTTTTCTTGTAGGCCTTCATTCTCTCTCTGCATGTCTCTGTTTCTTTCCATCGCTTCCTCAAACTTTCCCTGCAAGCTTTGATGTTTCTCCTCCATGTCTTGGAGCTTGGATTGCAGCTTTGTGCAATTCTCATCCTGTTGTTTCTTGTCTGTCTGCATGTGTGCATTTCTTTCCATCGCTTCCTTAAACTTTCCCTGCAAGTCTCCGTGTTTTTCCTCCATGTCTTGGAGCTTGGACTGCAGCTCTCGGATTTTTCTCTCCGCGACTTGGAGCTTGCTGCTATCATCCATATGAAGTTTCTCCTTCTGCAGACGGTGATCAGATCCACTTCCGTGGGATTCAGACTGATCATCGCTGTCGAGGGGCTCGGCCTCAGTGTCAACTGAGTCATCTTTCCAAAACCCCCAGTAATTGGTGTCAACTTCAGGGTCAAGGGGGATTGATGGCAGGTCGCCCCACTCACCCGTGTAATAGGGATGATCATCAAAGTCAAACATCTCGATGCTCTCGCTCTCTCTTGAGTATTGAGACATGCTGTTATCTTGATTGACTGCTACGGATTCAAACCTTTCCAAATGCTCCAGAGTTGGTGCTGAACAGGCGAACGCTGCAGACAGACTGAATCCTACTGTTCCTCTCCTCTATTTAAAGGCTGGACATCAAAGGATCAAAGGATCAAAGGATCAAAGGATCAAAGGCCTAAAATGTGCCAGAGTATTCTAATGTAACAGTTAAGGTCAACATTCCATATGCAAATTAGGTTGTGACATCACTTTAAAGCTGTCATGTGACACAGGAAGTTGGCCTTGTAGTAGTAGGCCTCTGAGTTTTCCGTTCCAGGACAGCTGATCAGAGTTAGTTCAATCCACTCTGAGTATGATCACGCTGATCTAGCGCGTGCGTGAGTAAGGAAAGGAAGCCATCATCAATGGAGCGCTGTCACCAGGAGTCACCATGGCAACGGGTAAATAAAGGGCGGAGCCTCCATTTGAATCCGATGGATGGAGGATCGCACGTGTCAGCGTGGAGCATGACGAGTCCCTTTAATCAGCCCGACCCCCTCTGACATCATCACAGACAGAATAAAAGTGTGTTATCAAACATATCATTTCTTTATAATGTCTGCTGTCATCATTCACACAACTTCATCTCCATCAGATGAAGCTCAATCCTAATTTCACATCTGATTGGTCAAATCTAATTATTGAGCTGCAGCCTGACGGACAAACTGCAGGAGACAGAAAGTGAAGATAAAAGTGGAGAAACAGCTCAGACTGAGTTTACTGAGCAACCTGTGTTAGAGCCTGAGACAGCAGCAGAGCCCGGGGGGCTGACCTCAGGTCAGTTTATTTAAGAAAAACTCTTTCTGCTGCAGTTTATGACAGCTCAGTTTATGGCTATTTGTCTAAATAATTATACAAAAAAATGGAATCTATTGATAATATAGCAACCTCACTTGCTACTGACACCCAACATGGTGTTTAATCAGATCCTTACTCTGGATGGCATTACTTTGGCCTCCAGTAACACTGTGAGAAATCTTGGAGTCATTTTTGACCAGGATATGTCCTTCAGTGCACATTATAAACAAATATGTAGGACGGCTTTTTGGCATTCGTGCAATATTTCTAAAATTAGAAACATCCTTTCTCACACTGATGCTGAAAAGCTAATCCATGCATTTCTTCCTTCTAGGCTGGACTACTGTAATTTATTACTATCAGGCTGTCCTAAAAGCTCCCTGAGAAGCCTTCAGCTGATCCAAAATGCTGCAGCTAGAGTACTGACAGGGACTAGAAAGAGAGAGCAGATTTCTCCCATATTGGCTCTTCCTGTTAAATCTAGAGTAGAATTTAAAATCCTTGCATTATGAAGCACCTCGAGGCGACTGCTTGTTGTGATTTGGTGCTGTATAAATCAAATTGGATTGAATTGAAAATACATTGTTTTTAACCGTCCAACACTGATAGCGGTTAGGTTCAGGAGACAATGAAGGGGGCTCTGAATCCCATTTTGCTTGGGCCCCCTTCAAGGCTTGGGCCGGCTCTGGAACGGTCCTCCATCATGCGGGGTGCACCTAGGACAGGTCACCGGTCTGGGACAGGGCTGAGAGAGCCCTGGTCCATGTGAACCATTTACACTCACATTCACACCTACGGGCAACTTAGAATCATCATTCACCTGACCCCACTGATGTTTGGCTATCTTGGCTTTGTGCTCCAAAGGTAACCACAAGTTTTATGCAACTTTCATATTTGTGTGGTAAACATTTAGGCTAATCTTGCACAGAGACTGTAAGCAAAAAGAAATAAGTGAACATCCACAGACAGCAGTAAATTCAGATGGCATATGATTGCCTTTTTTATTATCTTCAAATTTAGAGTATCCCATTAAATCAAATCCAGAAAGAAAGGAGGGAGAGAGAAGAAGGGGAGGGAGAGGACGGCCGGAGGACAGAGAGGCACAGAGGAGAGGTCAAAGTCAAGGAGACCTTCAGGTGTTGGCAGTCAAGGCGAGATTGCTGGAGCTGAAGAAGCAGCAGAGGTCCTCCGGAAGAGCCTGAAGCGCTTTTTCTTTTTGAGGCAGCTCTCCTGCAGATGTTTGTGCTGCAGGATGACGGTGTGCAGATCACGGACACTTTCTACATTCTGCTCTTCAAGTCTCGTGCACCTTACCTCAAGTTCTTCAATTTTTTCATGCTTTTCAGCATGCCTTTCTTCTAGATCTTTATATTGCTTTGCCTGAGCTTCCTGGAGGTCTTTATTGCATTGCTGTTTGTGGCCATGCATGCCTTCTAATTCCTGACATCTCCTCTGCACTCGTTGAAGCGTGCACTCCAGCTGTTTGTGCATCTTCTCTTGTTGCTGCTTCTCCTTGTGCAGTTGTGTTATTTTATTCTGGGCCTTCTTGTACAGCTCTTCCAGTTTTCCACTGCTGCTCACCGTAGCCTCCACCCTGCCCTGCATCTCTGCACACCTTTTCTCCAAGTCCTCCTTGCATTGCTCCAGAGTGCTGGTTTTCTCCATGAGTTCTTCATTCCTCTTTTTGGAGTCTTGGAGAACATATTGCAGCTTTCTCTGCGATTTGCCCAATTCTACGTTCTCTTTAAGCACTCGAGCATTTGTTCTCCCGATTTCATGGAGTTTGCTCTGCATGGTTTGGTGCTTTTCCTCCATCTTGTGCAGCATTTCTTTGTGCTTAGCCTCCTTTTCTTTGAGCACAGCTGCACTACTTTGCTGGGCTTTCTGAAGCAATCCTTGGAAGCTCTTATTTTGTTTCTGCAGGTCCTCTAGTTTGGCCTGCACCTCCCTGTGCCTCTTTTCACTGTCTTCCAGTTGGGCTTTGGCCTCTGCGTGCTTCATTTTCAGCTCCTTCTTCTCTTTCAGAATTATTGCTTTCTTTTCCAGTTCTTTATCAAGCAATTTCTGCAGGCTTTTATTCTTTTGTCTCACGTCTTTGAGCTTTTCAGCATGCCTTTCTTCTAGATCTTTATATTTCTTTGCCTGCGCTTCCTGAGCTTCCTGGAGGTCTTTATTGCATTGCTGTACGTGGCCATGCATGCCTTCTAATTCCTGACATCTGCTCTGCACTTGTTGAAGCGTGCACTCCAGCTGTTTGTGCATCTTCTCTTGTTCCTGCTTCTCCTTGTACAGTTGTGTCATTTTGTTCTGGGCCTTCTTGTACAGCTCTTCCAGTTTTCCACTGCTGCTCACCGTAGCCTCCACCCTGCCCTGCATCTCTGCACACCTTTTCTCCAAGTCCTCCTTGCATTGCTCCAGAGTGCTGGTTTTCTCCATGAGTTCTTCATTCCTCTTGTCAGAGTCTTGGAGAATATCTTGCAGCTTTCTCTGCAATTTGCCCAGTTCTACGTTCTCCTGAAGCACTCGAGCATTTATTCCCTCGATTTCTTGGAGTTTGCTCTGCATGGTTTGGTGCTTTTCCTCCATCTTGTGCAGCATTTCTTTGTGCTTAGCCTCCTTTTCTTTTGAGCACAGCTGCACTACTTTGCTGGGCTTTCTGAAGCAATCCTTGGAAGCTCTTATTTTGTTTCTGCAGGTCCTCTAGTTTGGCCTGCACCTCCCTGTGCCTCTTTTCACTGTCTTCCAGTTGGGCTTTGGCCTCTGCGTGCTTCATTTTCAGCTCCTTCTTCTCCTTCAGAATTATTACCTTCTTTTCCAGTTCTTTATCAAACATTTCCTGCAGGCTTTTATTCTTTTCTCTCACGTCTTTGAGCTTTGACTCCAGCTTTGTGAGTTTTGCACCCCGATGTTCCTGATGCATAGGCACGTGCGTGTTTCTTGCCACGACTTCATCAAACTTTTCCTGTAGGCCTTCATTCTCTCTCTGCATGTCTCTGTTTCTTTCCATCGCTTCCTCAAACTTTCCCTGCAAGCTTTGATGTTTCTCCTCCATGTCTTGGAGCTTGGATTGCAGCTTTGTGCAATTCTCATCCTGTTGTTTCTTGTCTGTCTGCATGTGTGCATTTCTTTCCATCGCTTCCTTAAACTTTCCCTGCAAGTCTCCGTGTTTTTCCTCCATGTCTTGGAGCTTGGACTGCAGCTCTTGGATTTTTCTCTCCGCGACTTGGAGCTTGCTGCTATCATCCACATGAAGTTTCTCCTTCTGCAGACGGTGATCAGATCCACTTCCGTGGGATTCAGACTGATCATCGCTGTCGAGGGGCTCGGCCTCAGTGTCAACTGAGTCATCTTTCCAAAACCCCCAGTAATTGGTGTCAACTTCAGGGTCAAGGGGGATTGATGGCAGGTCGCCCCACTCACCCGTGTAATAGGGATGATCATCAAAGTCAAACATCTCGATGCTCTCGCTCTCTCTTGAGTATTGAGACATGCTGTTATCTTGATTGACTGCTACGGATTCAAACCTTTCCAAATGCTCCAGAGTTGGTGCTGAACAGGCGAACGCTGCAGACAGACTGAATCCTACTGTTCCTCTCCTCTATTTAAAGGCTGGACATCAAAGGATCAAAGGATCAAAGGATCAAAGGATCAAAGGCCTAAAATGTGCCAGAGTATTCTAATGTAACAGTTAAGGTCAACATTCCATATGCAAATTAGGTTGTGACATCACTTTAAAGCTGTCATGTGACACTGGAAGTTGGCCTTGTAGTAGTAGGCCTCTGAGTTTCCGTTCCAGAACAGCTGATCAGAGTTAGGTCAATCCACTCTGAGTATGATCACGCTGATCTAGCGCGTGCGTGAGTAAGGAAAGGAAGCCATCATCAATGGAGCGCTGTCACCAGGAGTCACCATGGCAACGGGTAAATAAAGGGCGGAGCCTCCATTTGAATCCGATGGATGGAGGATCGCACGTGTCAGCGTGGAGCATGACGAGTCCCTTTAATCAGCCCGACCCCCTCTGACATCATCACAGACAGAATAAAAGTGTGTTATCAAACATATCATTTCTTTATAATGTCTGCTGTCATCATTCACACAACTTCATCTCCATCAGATGAAGCTCAATCCTAATTTCACATCTGATTGGTCAAATCTAATTATTGAGCTGCAGCCTGACGGACAAACTGCAGGAGACAGAAAGTGAAGATAAAAGTGGAGAAACAGCTCAGACTGAGTTTACTGAGCGACCTGTGTTAGAGCCTGAGACAGCAGCAGAGCCCGGGGGGCTGACCTCAGGTCAGTTTATTTAAGAAAAACTCTTTCTGCTGCAGTTTATGACAGCTCAGTTTATGGCTATTTGTCTAAATAATTATACAAAAAAATGGAATCTATTGATAATATAGCAACCTCACTTGCTACTGACACCCAACATGGTGTTTAATCAGATCCTTACTCTGGATGGCATTACTTTGGCCTCCAGTAACACTGTGAGAAATCTTGGAGTCATTTTTGACCAGGATATGTCCTTCAGTGCACATTATAAACAAATATGTAGGACGGCTTTTTGGCATTCGTGCAATATTTCTAAAATTAGAAACATCCTTTCTCACACTGATGCTGAAAAGCTAATCCATGCATTTCTTCCTTCTAGGCTGGACTACTGTAATTTATTACTATCAGGCTGTCCTAAAAGCTCCCTGAGAAGCCTTCAGCTGATCCAAAATGCTGCAGCTAGAGTACTGACAGGGACTAGAAAGAGAGAGCAGATTTCTCCCATATTGGCTCTTCCTGTTAAATCTAGAGTAGAATTTAAAATCCTTGCATTATGAAGCACCTCGAGGCGACTGCTTGTTGTGATTTGGTGCTGTATAAATCAAATTGGATTGAATTTAAAATACATTGTTTTTAACCGTCCAACACTGATAGCGGTTAGGTTCAGGAGACAATGAAGGGGGCTCTGAATCCCATTTTGCTTGGGCCCCCTTCAAGGCTTGGGCCGGCTCTGGAACGGTCCTCCATCATGCGGGGTGCACCTAGGACAGGTCACCGGTCTGGGACAGGGCTGAGAGAGCCCTGGTCCATGTGAACCATTCACACTCACATTCACACCTACGGGCAACTTAGAATCATCATTCACCTGACCCCACTGATGTCTGGCTATATTGGCTTTGTGCTCCAAAGGTAACCACAAGTTTTATGCAACTTTCATATTTGTGTGGCAAACATTTAGGCTAATCTTGCAGAGAGACTGTAAGCAAAAAGAAATAAGTGAACATCCACAGACAGCAGTAAATTCAGATGGCATATGATTGCCTTTTTTATTATCTTCAAATTTAGAGTATCCCATTAAATCAAATCCAGAAAGAAAGGAGGGAGAGAGAAGAAGGGGAGGGAGAGGACGGCCGGAGGAAAGAGAGGCACAGAGGAGAGGTCAAAGTCAAGGAGACCTTCAGGTGGTGGCAGTCAAGGCGAGATTGCTGGAGCTGAAGAAGCAGCAGAGGTCCTCCGGAAGACCCTGAAGCGCTTTTTCTTTTTGAGGCAGCTCTCCTGCAGATGTTTGTGCTGCAGGATGACGGTGTGCAGATCACGGACACTTTCTACATTCTGCTCTTCAAGTCTCGTGCACCTTACCTCAAGTTCTTCAATTTTTTCATGCTTTTCAGCATGCCTTTCTTCTAGATCTTTATATTTCTTTGTCTGAGTTTGTAACCAATGAATAGAATCTACTCGGGTTCCGATAGCAGTTTACTATCAACCAGTTATGTTTATTATAATTCACTGGACTGAAACACATCCAAACTCATCTCACTTGGGCATGAGGTTTGCCAACACAAAAAAAACAATACAGTCAACAAGCTTATTTCACCTGAACATTGTTCAGAACTGTATGGGGCAAATTATATTTGTCTCCTTGTTTATCCCAAGTCCTCCTCTCGGTATGAGAAAATAAAAATAAATAAAATAAATTCACCAAATATTCCTTTTGGGGTCCTTAGTAAAAAAAATTAAGTGCTGGCCAGCAAACAAACAAATGTTTATATAGAGCTTTATATCTATTGGTGTGTGTGGTGCATACGAAATCCGTAAGTTGAGGGGGTTGTCCTGACTGGGGATGGCAGCCCAGAAAGATGATGGTGGCTGTTGTCCGGAGATGCCAGAAGATCAGCAGCCTCTCTGTCCTCCTCAAGAAGGGCACAGGTAAACTTCAGCGAGATCGCGCTCGCACTGTTGTCCACAATAATGCACAATAATGTTCGCCTAGCAGGAAAACATCACATTATCAGGCATAAAGCAGTCAGTTGATATGCAGAAAGCAGACGGCGACGGGCATGTCTCAGTTCTGCAGCCGCGCTGACGCTCTAAAGCCCGGGAGTTCCCTTAGTAACTGCAGTCGTACCGCTGCCGTAAAGTGATGTCGTGCTTAGCTCCTAAAGTGACACTACCCATGAAATCAATACAGAGACGCAAACAAAACAACAAAAAATACAGCTGGGTTACAAGTTGACCAACTCTGAGTTGACCAACTCTGAGTTTCCCGTTCCAGAACAGCTGATCAGAGTTAGTTCAATCCACTCTGAGTATGATCACGTGAGTAAGGAAAGGAAGCCATCATCAATGGAGCGCTGTCACCAGGAGTCACCATGGCAACGGGTAAATAAAGGGCGGAGCCTCCATTTGAATCCGATTCTTCTTTTTTTTTTTTCCATCCGTCTAAATGCAAATGATATGTGAATGAAATCATCAGCAGCCTTTAATAATTTCCCGCATATCTCTGTAACTGTGCTCAAGCCGCTGGCTAACACGTTTATGTTAGCTAAAGTGACGAGTAGTTAGCTGGCAATTAATCAAGGTGTTTCTCTACTATTTGCCTGTTCTATGCTGGTACGTGGCACTTTTTTTTTATGTTGTGTGGATTAAATAGATTAATTTTAGGCACAAACAATGCTTCCTTTTACGTCTGGAGCTCCAGGAGCGACGTTGCTCGCTCTCCATTCATTTCCTATAGAACTTGTGTGATGAGGCCACCGCAGCTTCACACAAATTCCATAGGAAATGAATGGAGAGGGAGCGACATCGAGCCCCTAAACGGACATCTCGTCCTTTACGGATTTCCATCATTTGGACAAAACGACCCTTTAACACGCGTGGATCATCACTGACAGGTATGATCACGCTTTGACTGTTTGAGCTTTGACTCCAGCTTTGTGCGTTTTGCACCCCGATGTTCCTGATGTATAATGTAAAGTTTGTACTCCGTTCAATATTGTTCAAAACAAATAGTTTAAAATTATATGTAGAAAATAAAACAGTACTTCGATTCAGTAGCATTAAGGCTGTGCCTCATCCGTCCAGGCCATTAGAGCATTTTCACGCTGATTTTGAGGCAGTGTGTAAGGGATTTATTGGCTTGGTGGTGGATACAGGTCGGGCCTAAGTCTTCGGTTAGAAAGACTGCAGCAAACCCAGGCGTGTAAAGAACAGTCTTTAATAAAGGTCTCACAACTGAAGGCACAGAGCCGGTAACAGTTATGGGACAGGGTAGACAAAGGATGTGGTTTCTGGAAAACATGGACAACAAATCTCTCATTAACAGTATAAACAAGTACAGCAACCACAATCACCTCAATTTATGCTGAAGGTAACACATGCACTACTATATAATGTCCACAAGAGGTCTCTGTAGACCACAAATACACCTACACAGATTCGAACTTATCAGAATATTAATAGTAAACAAAGCAAGACAAATAAAGAACAGTTTCGGTATAAACAGTCTCGCTGTGCAGTTTAACATAACCAGGTGCCATCATCATTGGACAGTCAGGCTGCAGTAACAACGTACAGGCTAACCGAATGTAGCTTAGCCTGCTACTGAGCTAAAACGAATATTTGGATAATGAAATACATGTTCATGACACGCACGCAGTTGCCCCCACTATTGTAGTGCGTAACCGAACAGAGAGTGACACTTACGGCTTCATGAACGCACACCCAGTTCACAGAAACTGTCCTTTCACCATGCTGTTCCTCACCGCTTTATTAGGTACACCAGTCTGCCGTGCAGTGTGTGAAAACTAGCACCAGGGTCCCGCAATTGTGACGTTCAACTCTCGCGCTAATCTCAGAAGCAGGGAGATTTGGCACAGCCGCCCCCAAATTCAAATAATGAATTTGTAATATCCCCCAAATATCCCTGAGGAATCGTCCAACGACCTGTCAGTTTTCAGGCATCTTTGGTAGTGGGATTAACTTAACCACTGGGCGTAGATACTTAGATCCCTTTATGTCTACCTCAGCGGTACGTATCTGGCCGTCATTACTGGGGATGACTTTCGTCACACGGCCAACTGGCCAGGACGCCCGTGGGAGCTGTGGGTCAATAATCAGAACCACTTGGTCGAGCGTGAGATTGGGAGCACTGTTGTGCCACTTCCTGCGAGGCTGGAGATTAGGTAGGCAGTTGCGAATGAATCAAACCCAGAAGTGGTCAGCCAGTACCTGGCTATGTCTCCACTGCCATCGCCCTAACAGGTCACTCTTACCATACACCACTTGTGGTAAGGATGCATCACGCTGCCCCATCAACAAGAGATTCGGAGTAATGGGGTCAGGGTCTGCGATGTCCGAGGTCGCGTAGCTGAGAGGTTTGGAGTTGAGAATACCCTCCACCTCTACGAGCATAGTCATCAGAACCCCTTCCGAAACAATTTGGTCTCTAAGGACCACCTGCAGGGCAGATTTAACACATTTAATCTCCCTCTCCCATGCACCCCCGAAGTGGGGAGCTAGCGGTGGATTGAATTTGAATTCAATGCTCTGGGCTGCAAGTTGTCTTTGCAGCTCCGGCTCCATCACCGCAAATGCCTGCTGGAGCTCCTTGTCTCCCCCTCTG
Source organism: Pterophyllum scalare (assembly GCA_024447675.2). NCBI lineage: Eukaryota > Metazoa > Chordata > Actinopteri > Cichliformes > Cichlidae > Pterophyllum > Pterophyllum scalare. The sequence goes on from JAMQGT020012200.1 coordinate 36,016, forward strand.
ATGTCATCAGCTGGGTTCTCTGCAGAAGGGACATACCGCCAGCTATCAGCTCCAACAAGCTCTTGGATCTCTGCAATTCGTGTCCCTACGAACACCTTGTATTGCTGAGATTCTGACTGAATCCACTGCAGGACGGTAGTGGAATCAGTCCACAGGATTGTTTCTCGCAGTGGCAGAGTCAGCTCTGTACGCAGGACGTTAGCCAACTGTGCCCCTGCTAAGGCAGCACATAACTCTAAACGAGGTATGGAGAGCTGTCGCTTCGGTGCCACGCGAGATCGGGCCATCACAAAGGCCACGTGAACCTCATCTGCATCAGTTACCATTCTCAAATACGCCACAGCGCCATAGGCCCTCTCCGAGGCATCGGAGAATATATGCAGATCAACAGATGTTGCTGCTGAGACCGCGGGTGCATAACACCTAGGCAGGCTGATGGTGGGTAAGAGTGTCAACTCCCGTTCCCAAGCTAACCAAGCTGGACGGAGCTCGTCCGGGATTGGCTCGTCCCATCCCTGGTTCCCTTGCCAGAGTGCCTGAACAAGGACTTTGGCTCGCGTGGTGAAGGGTACGATGTAGCCTAGTGGGTCATACTGACTCGCTAGTACCCTATACACATATCTCAGTGTGGGCTCGCCAGGTGGGATAGCACGGTACCGGTAGCCCAGCGTGTCAAGGCCGCAACGCCACAGGAGGCCAAGGGAGGACTCTTGGGGTTCAGTCTTGCTAGCAGTTAGCCATAACTCACAGCCGGCTGATCTGGCTTCAGTGGGCAGGTGAGCAATGACCGCCGGTACATTGCTAGCCCACTGCCTCATGTCAAAGCCTCCGCGGGCCAGGAGGTCCCGCATCTTGTCTATCAGCTGTCGCGCCTGGTCTTGAGACTGCAGAGACTGTAAACAGTTATCCACATAGAACGCATGCAGCACAGAGTATAGTACCTCTTCATTACCAACGCTGTGGTCCTTCACATGACGCTGTAAGGCGTAAGTGGCACAGCATGGGCTGCACGTGGTTCCGAATGGCAGTACCTGCCACTCATACACATCTGGGCGGCGCTCCCGTTCCCCGTCGCGCCACAGGAAACGCAGCAAGGGGCGATCTTCCGGGAGGAGCCGCACCTGGTGGAACATGCCGCGTATATCCCCACTGATAGCGACAGCATGTTCTCTGAACCTCAACAACACTCCCAGCAGGGTGGAGCTGAGGACAGGCCCAGGCAGCAAACCATGGTTCAGGGATATCTGCCTGTAGTTGAAAGAGCAGTTGAAAACAACTCTGGCCTTATCGTTATGGTACACCATGTGGTGAGGGATAAACCACGATTCACCTGAATGGTTCACTTCCTCTTCACTGACCTTCATGATGTAACCTGCTCTCTCTAGCTTGTGAATCTCCTCATTGTACACTACAAATTGCTCTGGCTTACTGCATAGACGACGCTCCATGGCTCGGAGAAGCGGCATCACCGCAGTGAGCGGCGCACGAAGAGGAGGGGCATTCTGCCTCCGTAAGAGTGGAGTGGCATAGCGGGACACCTCATCAACGGTGACACGAACAGTTTTCTGTTCCAATAACTCCAGGGCAGCTTTGTCCTCTCCTGATCGAGTCACCTCCTTACTGTTAAGGAAGGGTAGGAGGTCAAGCTGCCAGAGTCTCTGAACGTTTTGTTGCAGTTCTTCCAAAGGTGAGAGCGTCGCCAAATGCAGGCAGATATTCTCACCAGAGGGTGGCGGCAGGAGGCTGACGGGCCCCTGTAAGGTCCAGCCCAATGCCGTACGAACCGCTACCGGGCCCCCGCTGGGACCAACCAGTATGGGCCGAATGGGTATTATCAGGTGAGCATTGTCGGACCCGATAAGAACCGTGGGCCTGACGTTATGAAAGGATCTCAGTGGGATGCCTCTCAAGTGTCTGTATCGCTTGACTAGGGGTTCTAACGCGCATGACTGTTCTGCCAGAGTTAGTTCCTCTGCAGTAAAGGCCTGTTGTATGTTATACTTCTCTCCTCCCCTCATCGAGGGGGACACGCTGAAGGATACAGTGGCCCCTCGCAGGTGCACTATTTCTTGCCTAATGGTTCTCAGGGACAGAACCTCCTTAGTTCCTACAAGGCCAAGATGACGAGCAGCGGCGGGGAGGATGATTGTTCGTTCTGAGCCGTCGTCCAATACCGCATATGTGTCCAAAGTTTTCTCCCCGTTTTGGAGTCGAACCGGGACCACCTTAAGCATCACCCTCGCTGAGTGGCTAGCTTGGCCCAGGAATACCATGCTGGCAGTTGTATTGACGGCTTGACTACTCTCTGATGGGACTACGTCGTGCAGTACGAGTAGATGCTGTCCTCCACAGGTAGCACAGGGCTTCTTCAAAGTGCAGTTGTCGGGAGAATGCCCTCTTCCGCATTTCCAACATCGCTTGTTGTCCTTTATCCAACTGGTGCGAGCAGTACTGTTGAGCTTTGCGAAGTCCGCACAGGCACTGAGATAGTGCTCCTGAGTATTACAGTAAGGACAGAAAGGCTTGAACCGGTCTCGCTTCTTAGTTTGGGGTGTCGGATCAGGACTGGTCGTAGGCTTAGGGATCTTACCTCCCTGCTGACTACCAAGCAGAATGGTGGCAGGTTTAGCTCTTGGCTGCTTCACGGCCTTCCGTTCCTTGCTGTCAATATGGGCCGATACGGATGGAAGTGCTGCTGTTATCTGACGGGATACTTGCATAGTCTGCACCTTTCTCTCAAGCCAATCAGAAAGGTCTGGAAGGGTGTATGTACGGCCACTGCCACTCTGGATAATCCCCCGGCTGAAACAATGTTCCGCGAAGGCATCTCGATAGGGCAAGGGTAACTTGGAGAGTAGGGTGTCCACATGAGACCCGCACCTCAGCTCGGCAGATGACGGGCCCTCCATGGTACTCAACATTCCCACCAACGTCCCTACTGCAGTAGCGAAGTCCTCAAATCCTTGGTAATCGCCAGCCCTAACTGCAGGGGAGTTCAGGATGGTCTTGAGTTCTCCCTGCACAAGCTGTCTGGGCTGGCCGTATCTCTGAGTGAGGGCTTGCATGGCGCTGGTATATGGAGTTGGACTGTTGACATACCGCTTCGCCACTTGCAGTGCAGAAGGGAAAGCGAGATGGTCAAGGAGAATCTGATACTTGTAGTCCTCACTTAAATGCCTGTGGGGACCAAGTAAGCTGTCCAAACCTTTTCGGAGCATGAGGAAATCACTTTCTCTGCCGGAGCTGAACGCAGCCAGTTTGGGCTTAGGGATGCCGAACGAGGAGGCTATCGCCATCTCCAGCATACTGGGGAGATTGGCACCCTCTACCTGGTGATGATCTGCAGAGAAGTTGCCAGGAGGAGAAGGGGGTCGTGGCGGAGGCAGAGGGTACTGCGCAGGGAAAAGGGGTGGAGCAGGCTGCCAGTATTGAGGGGGCGCACCATAGTGCTGTTGGTGTTGCCGTGCAGACACAGGCTGTGATGATATATCATAAGGCTCCAAAGCCTCAGGCAGCCTAAGTAGCGGTGTAGCAGGAGAGCCTGGTGGAGAGGTCGCTGCAAAAGGTGGTGATGCCTGTGCAGCGGGCGGCAAGTCCGCGGGCGGAGGCGGGGAATCCAATGGAGTTGAAGCTACAGCGGTCTGCCTCAGTACAGCCGCATGTGTCGGCGATGTAGCTGAAACAGGAGCCTCGGCCTGCCCCCATGCCGCATCCAGAGACAATGCCACAGGCGAGGTCTGATGATGAGGGGAAGGTGGATCCCCTGTGGCCACTCTCAGACTGGGAGGCTGTACAGGGTACCCCCGTTCCATGTGAGGGAGACTGCTATAATGAGGTCGGAGTATAGCAGGTTGGTATGGAGGATAATAGCGGGGCGCACTTTGTGACTGGGAAGTCAATTTCACCTGATCCATTTCCACTTCCAGTTCTTTCATCTGCTGCTGCATCATCTGCCTGCGGGCTTCCAACTGCTGCCATCTGTCCTCCGCACTCTTGATTGAATACTGACTTGCTACAGGATCGTTCAGGATTCTGTGGTGACTGGAGGGAACTACGTAAGTTGGTCGAGGCGAAGATGCTACACCTACTGCTGGATTATGAAGCGGGTGATACGGGTAGCTGAGTTCATAGTCCTCCAGATGTCCCAGAATGTGTCGCACCCGGCTGGGACGGAGACTACGTGCTTGCTGCCCATCCTCGAATTCCCTGGGTGTAGCCATAGCGCCACCTGTATCCATCCGGCTCGAAGGACCACCTGTAAGGGATTTATTGGCTTGGTGGTGGATACAGGTCGGGCCTAAGTCTTCGGTTAGAAAGACTGCAGCAAACCCAGGCGTGTAAAGAACAGTCTTTAATAAAGGTCTCACAATGAAGGCACAGAGCCGGTAACAGTTATGGGACAGGGTAGACAAAGGATGTGGTTTCTGGAAAACATGGACAACAATTCTCTCATTAACAGTATAAACAAGTACAGCAACCACAATCACCTCAATTTATGCTGAAGGTAACACATGCACTACTATATAACGTCCACAAGAGGTCTCTGTAGACCACAAATACACCTACACAGATTCGGACTTATCAGAATATTAATAGTAAACAAAGCAAGACAAATAAAGAACAGTTTCGGTATAAACAGTCTCGCTGTGCAGTTTAACATAACCAGGTGCCATCATCATTGGACAGTCAGGCTGCAGTAACAACGTACAGGCTAACCGAATGTAGCTTAGCCTGCTACTGAGCTAAAACGAATATTTGGATAATGAAATACATGTTCATGACACGCACGCAGTTGCCCCCACTATCGTAGTGCGTAACCGAACAGAGAGTGACACTTACGGCTTCATGAACGCACACCCAGTTCACAGAAACTGTCCTTTCACCATGCTGTTCCTTCGCCGCTTTATTAGGTACACCAGTCTGCCGTGCAGTGTGTGAAAACTAGCACCAGGGTCCCGCAATTGTGACGTTCAACTCTCGCGCTAATCTCCGAAGCAGGGAGATTTGGCACACAGTGGGTCACATGACCTGGAAGCTATTGAAGAAAAATCACAATTTTTGATTTAAAAAATTGCTAAAACTTGAAAATGGCTTAAAATGGGATAAGAATTTGTGTGCCTCATTGATGTAATCTGTTGGCATGATTTGATATTAGTTTCGTCACAGGTGGTCACAAAATAAGGATTTTATTTAATGTCTGGTTGGAAAATTTATTGATGGTCCTTAAGCGAACCTCCGCTCATGAGAGGAGGGAGCAGCAGAGAGCGAACGGCTGCAATCTGAGTCCCTCAACTGGATCAACCGTGAGCAAGATGCCGCTAACTTCGTGGAGCTTGAATATCCAATATCCAACTTGAAATTAACTTCACCGTGGTGCAATTTCTCATACATCTACAGCTGAATGTTAATAAAAGTGTCCGTGTGATATTTGGGACTTGTAGCTTTGACTCAGAAGTGCTGTTTTGTTTATACTTTTTGGGAAGAAAAAATATATATTTCGTTTATCGCTATTCAGGTAAAAAAATATAGAGATATTATTCTGGTCCAGGACGCAACATTTAATTACCAAATAAAGGCCGATTCCATATTGTGATGAATAGTAGGGCCTTTGGCACAGCAGAGGATTTAATGAGGACTAATTGAACTCACCTGCTGAGGAGATAAAAGGGAACAGGTGTCGACATGAGGAGGATGCTTCTTTGGTTCTGTGTTGTTGCTGGGCACCAGGTGGGAGGGTGCCGTTCGCAGCGATCAGCTTTCTGATTATTGACTCATGAACTCTGACCTTAGCTGAGCCAAGTGAGGCCTGCAGTTCTTTAGATGTTGCTCTGGGTTCTTCTGTGACCTCCTGGACGTGTCGATGTTCTCTTGGAGTAATTTTGGTAGCCGGCCACTCCTGAGAAGGTTCCCCACTGTTTTCTGCATGTGTTGGTTCTCTGGAGTCCCAAAGCCTTAGAAATGGCTCTGTAACCCTTTCAGACTGAGCGATGTTTCTCAGCTGGTTCTTCAGATCGAGGATGATCTTTCAGCCTTCCTCATTCAGCAGCTCTGCAGTAAACAGGCCCGAGTGTGGCTGAAACGGAACTCAGCCTTGCAATAAATGTGTTTAATCGCAGTACTTCATGATTTAATGAGGGGGCAGTGACTTTTTCACACAGGGGCTGGCAGGTTTGGAGAGCTTTGTTCCCTTAATACATGAAATCATTTAAGAACTGCATATTGTATTTACTCTGGTTATTTTTATCTGATATTAGAATTATTTGATGATCTGAAACATGTGTGACACATGCAAAAAGTGAAGCAACCGGAAGGGAGCAGATACTCTTTCCTGGCTCTGTACATTGCTAACACCGAGGCTCATGGTTTCTGTACAGTCTGCAGAGAAAGGACATGGGGACAAACTGTAGGAATTTATTTATTTATTATTCAAATGTTATGTTTGGATTTACAGGCATGTGAGAACATACACAGGGGGTTCCAGGACCTCACAGGGCTGCAGATGCGGCGTCCTGCAGGCCGTGCAGCTTGCACACCGCCCTCTGAGGCAATGGGGGGGAGGTTACAAAATGAATAAGTGGTTCACTATAACTTAAAATACTGTTTATACATCACAGGAGCTGCACCGCCTGCAGAGAGGCCAACAGGATGGAGGGAGGAAATACAGAGAAACCCTCACCTGCACTGGTCAGGGGAGAGTTTCAGTTTAGTGGTGTTGGATTGTTTTCGGCGTTTGGGACCAAAAAAAGAAGAAAAAAGGCAAACCCTGCTTCAGTACCGACATGACAAAATAAAAACATGGGAGGCCCTCACAGGGACTTTAATATTAAGGCACAAAAACACTAATTAAAAGCTACTTTAGCCACATGTGACTTGGCTCCTTAACGCCATTCAGTGAAATGACTCGTTGACAGGCCACGCCCACTTAAAAAAAACAACACATCCTGATTGGTGAGAGGGTGAAAACAAACCTGTTCAGAGAATCAAAAAACCAAACATTATGGCATCGCTGTGAGGCAGCAACACGGAGCCTTGTATACAAGCAAGCATAATAAAAATGATAATAGCTGGCACAGACGTGAAGAGATATTCATATTTATAGATATTTATAGATATTTAAGTTGGAGGTTCCCGTTGATTGATTGTGATGGAGGCTGTTTGCAGGGTGGAGAAACATCAGCCCGTCCTGAATCATCAGATATTTACACACACGACAAAAATTCCTCACTCCGTGTCAGAATAATAAAAAACATTCACACAAAAATAGAACATTTGAATAATTATTATTAGCACCAGTGTATCAGATAAAACTCTCGCTACGCAAAATGTACAAAGTTGCATAGTGTTGGATCGAGCCCGGAGCGAAGCGTTAACGCGGAGAGAGCGGCTTTAAAGACGCCGACGGAGCTGGAAATCCCAAAAACAAAACTCACGGAATCAGAAGTTCACCTCAAACTTCCTACCAACACAAAACAGCCCAAACATCTGCAGCAGGAGCAGCTCCAACCGAGCTACACCCACACAGGAGCTGATCCACCTCACACCGATTTCAGCTCATTGTCACAAGAGGCAGACAGAGCCAGGAGGGGCGGGGCTTATACTTCCAAACTCTGAGTTTAAATTTTGTTCTAATAATCTGATTTTAATCTCCAAAAACTCACTTTAATTTCATCAGAGAAAATATGATTTTTTTCCTCAATAATTTTTTTTATTTTTGTACTCAAATTTTAATCTGGAAAACAACATTCCTTCCTCTGGATCTCAGATTTTCCTGTTTAAACCAACAATGACCCTGAATCTCAGATCTTCCAGGGTCTTAATAAGAAACTGAACGTTTGCAGTAATCAGATTATTTTAAATTTACTACCTTAATGTGAGACAATCTCCTCTATTTCTGGAACTTTATCTCATAAATCCACATTTTAAATTCATCTTTTAAACCAAAAAATGGATCAATTAAATCCTTCTAAACGATAATTATTGTGCCAACAATATTTAGGTCTTTAACATCTGATCTCACATTTGTAAAAACTCCATCAAAGAGTCGGTAAACGAATCTCGACATCATCACGACGCTTTTTCTGGGAACTTGATGAGAAATGCTTTGAAATGTTTTTGGATTTCTGAGCGGCAGATACTGAGGCTTTAACCCGTTTGGATGAGAAAATACTGTCGGAGCAGCAGGAAGGAGGAGGAGGAGGAAGTGGAGGAAGAGGAAGTGGAGAAAGACGACAAGTAGAAGGAGGAGCAGGAAGTGGAGGAAGAAGAAGAATAGAATGAGGAGCAGGAAGCTGAGGAGGAAGAGCAGGAAGTGGACGACAGGGAAGAGGAGGAGGAACAGAAGGAGGAGGTCTGGTGCTGTTAGCGCTGGCGCGTAGCTTCAGAGGAAAGGTGAGGATTCCTTCACTGTGTTAGAGGTGGCAGTGTTCCAGCAGCATTCAGCGAGCTCGCGCTATGAAAGCGCCGCCAGGCATGATGGGAAATGGCTGGTGAGACACAGAAAACAGAAAATGCGGGCGGAGCTTCCTGCGTCATTCCTCAGACTTCCTGCTGTGGAGCAGACGGCTGCAGTCGCGTCGGGTTTGTGGTTCTGGTTTTCTCCGCACGGCTTCTCGGCACCGTTTAGTTTGTTTGACCGTAACCACGTCACTGCATCTCAAAAAAACGCTTCTCGGTGGCTGAAAACATGACCGTGGTTTCAAACGCTGGCTTCTGTCTTGTAAAAGAAAAAGAATCTGAAAGAAAAACTGTTTTTGGTAAAAGGTGGCGTGCTCGCCAGAGTGTTAGATGTGAGTGTAGGAGGGGGCGGGGCTGAGGAGGAGGGGGCAGGGTTAAGGCTTCTCCAGGGATGCCGTGTTGAAGCAGCCGCTAGGTAACGTGTTCTTGATGTCGTTGAGGTTTTCGATGTCGGCGCGGATCTCGTGGATCTGCCGGTCGTAGTCGTTGATCATCTCCTCCTGAGTCCGTGCCACCTCGTTCAGCTCCACCAGCTTCTTGTCCAGGTCGCTGTTGATCATCTTGCCCTTGGCCCTCTTCGAGCGACTCCTCGATCTCGTTCAGTTTGCTCAGGTCAATCTTATCGATGTTTCCTGCACAGGACACAAAACGGCAGTTAGTGGCGCAGAAAGTTTTGAGTTTACCCCATCGATCACGACTTCTTTTCTAAAAATGTCACATTTCATCGTTTCTCCCTGAAGACGAGTTAACGAATCTCCACTTTGTCCATCAAACGGTTAAAAACGGTCCGATTTGATAGAAAACACAGGAACCAGGAAATCTTCATTTTAGTGCTTCTACTAAACAAAAAACTCGGTGGTACTCGAGCTTTGTTTGGTGGATGGTAACATTTGCGATCTTAAAACTTCCTATTTATACTTATACACACACCACCCCCCTAAAACAACCAAAGATGGACTCATCCAATCACAGCAGCTGGAAATACAAATTAATAGAACATTAATTGGCACAAGGTTAATCAGCATATTCATTTACAATTGACTGACAGTGGCTTTGACCTTCTATCCAAAACTCTGCTGACGAGATATCAGTGGAAGTCTCTGAAGCTCAAAAAAAAAAGGCGACTCAGACGTTTCAGCCCAGACGCTTCTTCAGTTCTAAAACCCACAGGTGCAGAAGCCCAGGTATTTAAACTCTAGAGGGGGTGTCCCACTATTGATGATGAGCATCACCACATGGGCCAAGGTGTGGGAAAAGGTGTGGGTCATTACCACCAGGGGAGACCACTGAGCTCTTGCTCCACCCTGTCATGTGAACTTCAGGTCACCTGAACAAAGGTGTGAATGGGGGTTGGGGTGCCTGGGGAGGGAGCTCAGGATCGCACTGAAAATGGGGGAAAGCTGGTGACGTAATCCGCCTCCCCTGTTGAGTGATGGTTGTTCACAGTGGACATAGATACTTCTTTTACTCCTCTTTCAAATCATCTGTCTTCCTGGTCCAAAATGTGAACATTGGCATCCTCAAAGAGTGACCTTTGACCTTCAGATGCAGATGTACAGCTGAGTCTTGTCCTGTCGAGGTGGCTATTCTATGTTGTGCCACTCGTTTGTGAAGAGGCTGTTTGGGTTCTCCAGTGTAGAGGTCCGAGCACTCTTCACTGCACTGGACAGCAGACACTATGATGCTGATCTTGTGTTTGGGGGGTTTGTCCTTGGGATGAACCCGTTGTTGCCTTAGGGTGTGACTTGGTTTGAAGTATACTGGGATGTCATGCTTGGAGAAAATTCTTCTGAGTTTCTCTGACAGGCCTGTTCCTCTTGTCATTCTTATTCTCTCTAGTTTGAGTTTGACCTTTTTTCCTGGGCATCTTGGCTGATTTGATGAAAGCCCAGTTGGGGTAACCACATGTTTTTAGGGCTTCTTTACATGTATGCGTTCCTTTGGTTTCCCTTCTGCCTCAGAGGGAACGGTTCCTGCCCGGTGTTGCAGGTTCCTGATCACCCCAAGTCTGTGTTCCAGAGGGTGTTTAAAGAGGTCCAGTCGCCTTTTTTTTTCTTTGAACTCTTGAGGTCTGGATGACTGAGACTTTACACTGTTAGTCATCAGCTGAAGTTAAAATAGACCTGGGACTTTCATGTAATGCCAGTTAATACCACAGGTGCAGTGAGTCAGTGTATAATAAAACATTCTCATTTAAAAAGGGAGCCTGGGAAAAGGTGAAGCAAAATGAGGAAATAGATTAAAAAAAAAAAAAATCTTAACACCCTCTGGTAAAATGCTGCCCCCTGGTGGTGAAAGTTTAGGGTGCAGGTGGACTACAAAAAGCACCTTTAGAGATCATTTATTGAAAACAAATCTGATTAGAAATCTAATTTAGTTTTTAGGATGTCAGAGTTCTGCAAAGACAGTTCCTCCATAATGTGTGAACCATGTGATTAATTTTAGGAAGCTGACTGGACCAACTAAACTTCAGGTTCTGGTTTCTTACCGAGCTGGTTCATCAGGTCTGTGATGACCTTCAGGATTGTCTTCACCGTACTCTTTGCTTTGCGGGCATTGTCCTCTGCCTCCTTTGCACTGCCCGAAGCCTGAGGACAAAAATATGAGATTAAACTTTATTTATAAAGCCCGGAGAAACAGAGTCTGCACGTTTAGTAAAGAGCAGGTCGTACCATCCCTGCCATCATCATGTCCTGGTCGGCCTGGGCCTTCTTCTCCTTGAGTTCCCGCTCTGCGGCAGTCAGCTGTGACATCAAGTCGTTGACCTCGTTGTCGAGCTTGCTGGTGTCCTGGAAGGCCTTCTCTGCCTCCTCTTTGGTCATGGCGGAGCCCTGAAAGGACACAAGTTTAGTCACAGTGAGAGGAGCGAAACCGGCGAGACACCGACAAGGAGCAGCTCGTCAGCTGGCTTTACCTTCTGCACATTGCTGGCGATCCTCTCAGCATCCTCCGCCTTTTTCTTGGCCTCACGGGCATCAGCGGCGGCATTGCCGAGCGCCGCCTCAGCCTGCCTGGTCTTCTCGTTGGCGGCCTTGATGGTGGCGTTGATGGCGGGGATCTTCTTTAAGGCTTCCTCGGCGGCGGTCTTGTTGTCGTTGACTCTCTTATCGAAATCTGCAAACATGATTTTTGGATTTAATGAATCTGCAGACCGAACAGATCAGAGCTGCATGATAATTGCTTTATTTCATCTCATGCAGATTTTTATCATCTCACCCATAAAATGTGCCCAAGTACAAATGAGGAAAATATTACGAAATATTTACATATTGGCACCTTAAATTAAAAATGAACATGTGTGATACACAGCAGAGTTTTAGTTGTATTTAATTTGAAACTTTAGTTTTAGCTCACTTTAATAACCTCGTGTTTTTTTAGGAATGGGCCAATAACAGCCCCCTTTTTAGCAGAGACAGAAGAGTGAAGTGAACGGCTAACGCTCGAATACCTCGCAGGTTGTCCAGGATGTCCTGGGCCTCCCTGTACGTCGACTGGCCCTTCTTCGCCGCCTCCTCGGCCAGAGCTTTGGCGGCATCGGCTCGAGCTAGCAGCTGATCGGCCGTCTGTCGCACAGGAAGAGGAAACGTTTTAATGTGGTACATTTTTCCTGAGAAGCTCCCGGAGGCCCTCGTTGTTTCTAAACTCACCTGCTGCTCACTTTTTCCTTTCTCCAGCAGCTTGCGCACTTCCTGCTCTTTGGGCTTCAGGTCTTCTCGGAGGTCGTTGTACTCCTTCTCTGTCTTATCGATCAGCTTGTCGAGATCCGCCGCCTCCTTCTTGATCTTTTTGGCTTCGTCCTGAAGACAGAAACAAGTTAAATTAGGACATTTTAATCTGCTGTGTCACACTTAAACTGCGGCATTCAGCTCTCACCTCAAGGGCCTTGGTGTTGATCGAGGGGAGGCTGGTCAGGTTGGCATAGAGCTTCAAAGCTTTGTTTCCAGCCTCCTCAGCCTCAGCCTGAACCTTGTTGGCGTGTTTCTCCAGATTCTTGGCCAGATCCTTTGCCTCGTTGTATCTGAACAGGACAGGAAACACAGACAGTCAGGAAATCTGCTCGGCTGTTTCTTCTTCCACCATCTTTAAAGAACGAAAACCACTCAGGAACCGGAACCAAGATTTGAACCCAGCCGTGACCCAAATACCCAGAGCTCTACCTTTCCATCTTTTTACTCTCCAGTATTCAAAAATACCTCAAAGAACCACCTGTGCTGACGACCAATCAGGTATCAAATAACAGGAAAATATTCCCAAAATACTTCAATATAAACAGCTCACCTCAGTAGCAGATAGGTATTACAAACTCTCCTCACAAATGGTGCTAAGAAGGGATGCAAAATGACTGATGGGGAAGTGGGAATACAGATTGGCTACAAACCACTAAGGAATTCAGGGAGTCACTAAAAAAACAACAAGAATAAAGAATAAGAGAAAAAACAACCCTAAAGATAAGTAAAATAACCATAGGAAACATGATCCCAAAGGGATGCAAAGCAACCATACAGCCACGTAAAATTAATAAAATGTTATAGAAAATATTCAAAATGACTAAAAGGAAAGCTGATTAAAAAAATAATAATACAGGGACTAAAAACAGTTGTGAAGGGATAAAATAAATGAGCAGAGACAAAATGTGACTACAAAGGCACACGAACATAAAATGAGATGCAAAATGGTTAAGAATTCAAAGCAACCCCTCAAAAGCCATCAGGGCCAAAAAGCTGCTGTTTTATATCCACTGTGGTTCAGTCTGGGCTGAATGCTCTCTACAAAAAACCATCAAAAACTACCAATGGAGTGAATAAACTCCAGCCTGTCTCCCTGAATCTGATGATTATTTCTTAATTTGCATTAAAGTGTTTGTTAGTCTATGTTTGAAGTTTCATCAGTTGGTGGAACGATGATGAGATGATTTTGGAATGATGATGGGACAATGGTGGGACATACTTCCTGTTGAGCTCCTCGATTTCCTGGCTCGTCTTCGCCTCTCCCTCCAGTGTCTTCAGCAGCAGGTTGTAGGCTTTGGTGGATGTATCGTTGGCATCTTTGGCGATCTTCTCGATCTGATCGGCGTCCATCTTGTGCCTGCAGAGAAGAAAACTGAGTTTGTGTCTGTGTGGACCGTTTAGATGACGTTACTGAGCCTTAATCTCTGAGATCCGGGCCTCGAAGGCAGCGGCGACACTCTTACTTGTCGGCGAGCCTCCGTGCCTCCTCAGCCAGCAGCGTCATGTTGTTGGGCTCCCCGGTGCCACCGGGCGGTTTGATGTCCTGCGGGTGACATCAGCCGTGTTAAAATGCCTTCAGGCTTCGTTAGTTGCCGTGGAAATGGCAGCCTCACTCACCACTTTGCCGATGGCGTCCTTGGCTTTGTCGAGCTCCTGTCGGGCGCGGTCGATCAGGCTCTCTGCCTCGCGCACTCGGCCCTGGGCGCGGTCGGCCTGCCCAGCGGTGTCGTCCACCATGGTTCGGATGCTCTGCAGACGGTTCCACTGAGTGGTCAGAGTGTTGTTGATGGCATTCAGACGGTCCAGCAGGACTCTGTCCACTTCTGCAGGGTCAGAGGTCACAAACATTCAGACATTTGTTTCCCTTTAACAAATATTTCTAAATTTTAAACCTCAGATCTAAAAACATCCCAGGATGATGGCTGTTTTTTGTTTGTTTTTTTTTTTTACAAAGAATCATCATTAGTTTACATTTTGAGACTAAGGACTCCAAATTTCATATATGACATGATGAACGCAGCTCAGCTGATGGAGAGCAGCCGGGTTAACTCCTGAAAACCAGAATCAATGACATCACAGCGTTTTAGACTAGCATTAGCAAGATAAACACAAACAGAGCCATTAAAAAAAAAATTGGTCTGTGTTTAATATGATCAATAAATCAGTAAAATGAAGGGCACGTGATGATATCATGACACTGATAACAATCCTGGTGTATCTGTTTTGAAGACTGGATCCCCGTCTCACCTTTGCTGGCCTGAGCCTCCTCCAGCAGGTCCATGATGGCTCTCTCCGTCTCCTTCAGCCGATTCTCGAAGGCCTCGTCGGTGATGTTGTCCTGACCTGAGCCGAGGTTGTCAATCAGAGTCTGCAGGTCGTGAAGTTTCTGCCTCTGCTGGTTCACCTGGACACAGACAGAGAAGTTAACTTCTCTGAATGAGTCACGGAGAGCAAAGGTGTTCTCTCAAAGTCGTGCTCACCTTGTCTCTGACCAGGCTGTAGCAGGAAGGACACTGCTGGCAGCCCGGCACCGAACGGTTGTAGAAGTAATTCTCCTCGCACATGTCGCACCGAGCTCCGACGAAGCCGGGCCGACACTCACAACGACCGTCCTCCTTACACTGACCTGACAGGGAGCCCTCAGGGTCGCAATCACAGGCTGCACGGACAGAGAGGGCGGGGTCAGTCCCCCAATCACAGCTTTATTATATGCAGTTCAGATAACAGAAGTACACCTCACCCTGAAAACTCCAAATGTAAGAAACCCAAAGGACTCTTAAAGTTATAGGACTTTTTTTTATTCTGCACAGCGAATATGATGGAAGACGACGTGTCTCAGAATCAGTTTGCCCTGATTCTAGGACAAACTGCCTGCAGCCTCAGCAGACTAAAGCTTAAATTTATCATTTCTTTAGAGCAGATCAGAGACTGTAATAGTAAGGACCTTCAACACGTGTCAGGATCATACTTAAATCTGAGCAAGGAAGTTCCCCGAGGATTTATTCTGGGCCCCAACAAAAACAATGCACCGGCAGGCTGCATCTGTGCAGATTATACTGCTGTGTACAGTAGCGCACAGCCTGGCAGGAGCAGAACATTTAAAACTCTCCACAGTGCACCTCTGCATGCAAGTCAGTGATCATGTTTATGGTTTCATATTTCTGGCTCTAACAGATCTCAGCTGGTGCCTCCTGAGCTCCAACTTCAACCAAAGGAGTTCCCCAAGGATCTATTCTGGGTTCTCTTCTGTTCACTAAAAGCTAAAAAGACATCACAACAAGGAACTAGCTGCATCCATCCATCATATTTTACTAATAATTGGGTATTAAAAAGCACACCTAAATATGAGACACCTTTTAAATGTTATCTAAATGAAAGTCCTCAGGGACACACTGACCATCCTCATTTTTAAACTCTTTGAATGCAGGTAAACGGATTAATTCATGCGTTTAAATGAAAGAGTGCAGGTGTGTTCTTCAGGTGATAATAATCACGACACTGTGGTCACGAGGAGGACTGGCAGCAAGCAGCTGCTGCTGAACGGTGTCAGAGTCGCCGCCACCAAATGCGTTTAACTCGAATACGTCTGACTGTCGTGCAAACGTGACATCATCGATTCTCTAAACACATTTTGGTTTCCTCACGTTTGCATCCAGACACGCTGAAGCCAAAGAAGTTGGTCTCGCAGTGCTTGCACTGCAGACCGGTGACGCCGGGCTGACACTCGCACTGTCCCGTAACGATGTCACACTGGCCGCTGGTGGAGCCAATGGGATTACAGTTGCACCTGTGAAAAGAAAAGGAGCAACAACAGCTGTTTAGAGGGCATCTTTTAAAAACCCTTTGCAACCATTTAGCTAAATATAAGTGAGGTCTACTCTGCTGCAGCCGTTATGTGCAATTAGCACTTAAAAATCAAAACACAGTGAAAAGATCGACTCCTCCCACATTTCTAATATAATCGACTCCTAGTTGTATTAAAGCTGATGTTGCTGCACAGCAGGAATACAAACATGTTTTCCTGGAAGGATTCTTCTGAATTTCCTAAAAATAAGCTTCCAGTCAGCTGGAAATTAAAGGATCATTCCAGCACAGTTTGGCTGAAATGAAGAAATTGTTGATTGCTGCTGTAATGAATTCAGATCTGTGTGAGAAGACATCCTTCTTTGTAAGACTAAATATCAGAATATTTCCAGGAAATAATGAGGATCATGTCCAAGAAATGTGATAAATGTTAGCAGTATTTTCCTTTCAGAGCCATCAGTGATTCTCTCAAAGACGTGTTAGCGTGGTGATGGACTGACCGCTCGCAGCCGTTGCCGCTCCGCAGGTTGAAGAAGCCGGGCTGGCACGCACTGCAGTCGCGTTCTGCCACGTTGGGGAGACACTCGCACTGGCCGGTGACCCGAGAGCAGCTGGTCTGCTGGTCCACGGTGCCCAGCGGCGAGCAGGCGCAGGCTGAGGACAAATCACACATCACATGCCTATAGCCTGATCTCACATTTCAGACATCACGGCGAAGCATTTTTGGCTTTGTGCTCCTCTTACCTTTGCACTTGTCGGCAGGTTCAGAGGCCAGTGCGTTGCCATAGAAACCCTCCCTGCAGCGGTCGCAGAAGAAGCCATCGGTGTTGTAGATGCACTTGAGGCACTCTCCGGTCTCGCGGTCGCAGTTTCCGACAGCGTTGGGGTCAATGTTTCCGCTGCACTTGCAGGCGTGGCAGACTCGGACCACCCCGTTCTGACCCAGAGGGTCCCCGAAGAATCCATCGTCACAGAGCTCGCAGCGCTTACCTGCGCACAGGTGAGGACACATGACGGTTACACATCAGTTTGTCAAAGACATTTTCTTTTTTCCCCCCTGTGAGTGTTTCCTGTTGGGAGTAGCCCTCCATTACCGCTGCATTTAACCTAGAGGACATCAAGCACACACCTGAGACAGGACATGGAAAAATGACTGGAGCGCAGACACAACCTCCATCTGCCGCATACTGATTGTGCCGATTCTGAGAACTGAGCTGTGAGTGCATCCAAAGGAGTTCTCCAAGGATCTACTCTGGATCCTGTTCAGTTTGCTTTAAACTACAATAATATCACACTCTGTGGGAATGGGGTGTGTAGCCATGGCAGCAATCAAAAACTCCTCCGAGGGTCCAGTCACTCAGTCCCCACAGACTCCCGTGTTAAAGTGTCCAACTTTACAGCACAAGCAAACATGTTTCTGGCCTACATAAAGTTTGCATCATTAAGGGCGTGGCCTCTCACATGACAGGTGTATGGTGACACAGGTAGCTGTAGCTGCTACCTGTCTGCTAAGCTTCCCCTCAGCCAACTGGAGTCCCTGAACTGGACCTCTGGACCACATTTGTGCTGTTGAAGCCTTTTGAATGTAATTATCTGACCAATAATATGGCTGCTGGGGCTTCATTGGACTAATAGATCATCCAAGAAGGCGGAGCTCCAGTTTGCTGAGTGAGATTATTGGATTAGCAGGTGTCTGTCTGTGATGATACAGTCTGTGCTAACCGAGCAGTGTTAGCTAACAACTGAGCGTACCTGTGGTGCCAGTGGGACAGTTGGTGCACACCACCTCTCTGGTTCTGGGGACGACAGCACAGGTGGCTCCAGTCGGGCAGGGGCATGGCTGACAGTCACCTGACGTTCCCTGGGTGGCATCGCCGTAAAATCCATCCTTGCACCACTCGCAGCTCAGACCGGCCGTGTTGTGCTGGCAGTCGCAGGCTCCTGGAGGAGGACAGAAAACAGTCGGCAAAGCAGCCAATCAGCTGAGAGGACAGGTTTGGTGCCTGGGCACCAAACCCGTCCGTGACCCGGTGAGACGGCGTTACCTGTGCTTGGGTCGCAAGCTTCACTGTGACTGTTACAGTTGCATGGCTCACAGGTGCTGAAGGCACCGAGCTCCGGGTGGGCACGCCGGTATCCCACAGTGCACTGCTCACAGTGCTGACCCTGGTAACCCTGAGGACACGTGCACTGCTCCACCCAGCGGGCTGGGGCACCTGCTCCCTGCCTCGCCGTCACCAGGGAGACGTTATCCAGGTAACCAGCACCTGCAGAGAGCATGGGGTTGGTAAATGATGCTAAATGATGAGCGTGTGCGAGTGTGAGTGTGTGAGAGCGTACTCCTGTCGCTGTAGGTGCCGCGGATCTTGATGGCAGTCAGGTTGTGGAGAAGTTTGTAGAAGTCTGCATGGCTGATGGTCGGCCTCCAGGGGTAATCTGTGCTGTCATGGAGCCTGAAGCAGCAGATTAGGATTACAGACACATCCAGTTTAAATCCAGATCAATACGATGATCAAAGCAACAGCAACAAATAAAATTCTGTCAGATTATAATCACTCAGATCAAATAATCGGTATAATTCATAATTTAAAACTTATTTAGATGTTTTATCTAATTAACAACACATGGATTTGAAGCTAGACGCAGAGATTATGAACATCTGTTCAATTTAATCCAGATTAACAGAAAATATTCCAACTCAATATAAATTAACAAATGATCTTAAATCAAAATTTGATGTAGATGTTGTTACAGATGAAAAAATGCAGGGATTTAAAACCTTGTGTAAAGACTGAAACCAAGGAATCCAGATAATTTAATCCCAGTTAAAGGATTACAGCCTGGTTTACCTACATATTCACATATTCAAGTAAAATATTAAATGTACTTTTCAATCTCGACCCATATGTTGAGATCATGAGCTGAATTTACAGATTATAATCCAGATTAAGATTGAGAACAAATGTATCAATCACAGACAGATTATCTGTCTGAAGCCAGCCCATATAATCCCACTAAGATTGCGCACCTCACCTGAACACGTATGTCTGCATGTTCTCGTTGGGGTAGGAGTTGCCCTGGGCGATGGGGGACGGCCACCCGAAGGTCCGCCCCTTCCAGCACCAGATCCTCGGCCGACAAGCGGCTGTCCCTCCGGTCCACTCGGAAGTTCAGGCTCAGGTTCTGTCCGTAACTCAAGATCTGGTTCCCCAAAAACTTCTCTGTGACACAGGAGAGATGAGTCAGAGTCACAAACAGCTGGACGGATATGAACGCGCTCCCACAGAGAATCCACGCTGTTCCCAACGCTCCCACATGTTCTCCCTTCATCAGGAATTACACACTGAACATACAGAACAGCCTTTATCTGGAACCACTGAACCTCAGTGATGGTATAGTTACTTTGAAAATCTGATTACGGATTACTCCTTTACAAAGTAACTTAATTATTTTACTGATTACTTAATTTTAGAAGTAACAAAGTTAGATTACAAGTTACTTTATTAGTTGCTTTCAACAGCTGCCGGTGATGGTCTGCCATAAAGTGATCCTGATGTTTCTGTGTGCTTTTATGTGTCTTTGCTTATGTTGGTAAACAGAGTGCAGTCAGCATGATTTATGAAGGGCTTATATATAACATGAAGAAATAACCTGTTTGTCAACAATCTTTGTGAGTCTGTGTTATTGTACCTACATTATAATCAGTCCACTTCAGATATCTTTATAGAACTGTGATGTTATATTTGTTGTGATCTCTGCAGCCTTCTGAGACAGATTTATGTTTAAAGACATTTTTAATGTCAGTGACAGTTTTTACCTTCATAAAAAATGAATATATAAAAATCACTTTGCCAAAAACTGAGTGCAGCTTCTACCCTGTGATAGAAATGCTGTTTCTCACTCACAATGACCTGATATCATTCATGAGAGAGATGTTTGACATGTGTCACAGGTTAGAGGTCAACAAGTCATTTAAATACGGGCGATCGTTTTCTGGCAAATACTGAAAATCACTTTTTGGCACAACACCGGCAGCGCCCCTGCTGCCTCAACATAAAAACAACAACCATGAACGAGGGCGAGTCAGCTGTGTTTAAGGGCAGCATTTCCTCTGCTACATCCTGTCCGCCCAGCTCCTTCAGCTCTCTTCTTACTGGTTTGGACTGAAGTCCAGCTTTGGTTGTTTGGTGCTGGGGGGACTCCTGCATTAGTCCAGCTCTGCTTCTCCACCTGGTGGACTTGCTCTGTAAGTGCGACTGCGCCGTGACTCCAGGTGTTCCTTCAAACCTGACGTAGTGTTTCTGAAGCTAGAGAGCACTTTGTCCCAGCACAGAGTGCACAACTAACCTTGATGTTGTCATCTTTAGCTGACACAGACTCACAACAGTGCCTGTATTTCAGCTAGAAAACGTGCCTCTCTCTCCTCCCTCCATTGTTTAGTTTGTGTGTCTGTGTGCTGTTATTGTCCTCATGATGAAAACAGGACGCAACTGTCACATCGGCCAGACGTCACTCCCCGAGACGCAAGAAGAAAGCAAAAATATATCTTTGTACTGAGGAAGATGACAAAAATAGTAACTTGGATAAGTAACTTTAATCTGATTACTGAACTGCAAATAGTTACTGAGAAAAAGTAGTCAGATTAGAGTTACTGCTGAACCTACAGCTTTAATGTTGCTGCAGCGTTTGATTTCGGGTCGCCTCCCTTTCAGTTCTGTAGCATCGATGCTCGGCCAGGTGTGCTGTGTTGTCCCACCTCAGTCATTTATGTTTGTCAAGACCACAAATGGAAGAAAATTTAAATTCTCTCTTTCTTTGTTGCGTTTCTTGCCTTCACCTGTGTGTGGACCCCTGGCTCTGCACCCATTGGATAACACGGCTCAGGTGATAAATAAAGGAAACAACACAGGTGTGATAAACACAGAGACAATAAAGACAGTCATAAACAACCAAACATTTAGCTGCCTCCTCTGTTCATGTTTGTTTGGCTATGCCCACTACTGATAGAGGGAAGTGTGTGTGTGTACCTGGTGCCATGAAGTAAATGGGGAAGTAGTCATCTGAGATGAGGGAGATCTCCTGTCTGCTGGGTGACCACTGCACCAAGCTGCTGGCTCCATCACGATGCTGACCGGTCCACTGCTCTGCATCTAACACACACACACACATATATTAGAGCATGTACAGGTGGGCTCCTGGGTGGGTCACCTCTGCCCTCAGTGCAGCCTGCAGGCAGCGTTACCTCTGGTGAAGCTGGATGTGATGGTGTGGACGCTGAAGCCGTCGGCGCTCTCGCACACTGACGAGTGCTGGAAGCAGAAGCAGGGGGTGCAGCCCTGAGGGTTGCTCTCCTCCAGGTTAAAGTACCCCAGTTTACACCTGAAGGACACACAGCAAGAACACACCTGAGGTTTAATCCCCTCTGAGGTCAGAGGTCAGACTGAGCTTCATCTGCTGCTGCACAAACTGCCATTCAGTCACTGTGGGTCATGCGTTTAGGTCACCTGTCACAGTTGAAGCCCTCCACGTGGTCTTTGCAGCGGCACTGACCTGTGCTGACATCACACTCCTGAGTGCTGCCTGAGGGCGAGCAAGAGCACGGCCTGGCAGGAGAGAGAGAGAGACTGCAGGGTCAGAGTCACGAGCTCGGTCTGAAGGACACCACCTCACCAGCAGTGGGCGCTCACAGCTCACACACCGCTCAGCTCATGCAGTCACGGCCATGAGGCCTTTATGGCTCTGACCATTTGTATGACCTCGTTTCCTCATGGGTCAAAGTTCAAGTTTATCTCTGCTGGGCCTTCATGAGACTGGGTTTAACATCTCTGACGTAAGAGAACATTTCTCATTTCTCACCCACCATGCACCTGCTACTCTTTAAAGGGACAGTTCGCCCCATAACCAGCCTGCAGCTCTGGATTGTTCTGGAGATTTCAGCTGCAGAGATGACTGACTTCTCTCTAGTTTACCTGAACTAAACGGAGCTAAAAACCCCGAGCAGAGCACGGCCTGCCAGAGAAACGGCTTCAGCTGGACCTCTGCAGGTACTCCGTTTGTTCACTCTGGTTCAAAACTCAGCTGCTTCAGCCTTCAGGCCGTCCTCTCTGTTTTTTTATGATTTTATTTTTAAGCACGTTTAACATAACTGTAATGTTTTGTTTTTCAGCTGGTTCATGCTGTTTATGTGGGTTTCGCTGTTTTTGGAGACCTGGAATGTAAATACGTCTGCTGTTATTTTAAATGTGCCACAGAAAGAAAAGTGACTCGAGTCCCCTGGGCCGATTTCTGAGCGCTGCTCTGTCCAAACAAAAATATGCAGAGATTAACATAAAGCTGGAAAACAAGGTCAAAGTGTGAGAGCCCTGCACCCAGCAGGAGATGAAGCTGAGCCTCTAAGCTCTGCTGCCCCCTGCTGGAGCAGGGCTTGGCTCCGTACCTGCAGCCGGCCTCCGTCAGGCTGTGGTGTCCTGGCTGACAGCGGTCGCACTTCTCTCCGGTCACTCCGGGTTTACACGCACACATGCCTCTGTCATCACACTGAGGGGACATGGAACCTGCAAACACACACACACACACACACACACACACATTAACCTCCAACCACGTGCAAACAACCAGCTCCATTAATCGACCCATTGCAGTACAGAGTGGGTGGAGCAGCTGCTTCACATTAGGCAGTGGTTTCCTGCTGCGCTTCGTTATAAACTGCTGAAAACCGCAGAGTCCATTCCTGTGGTTTCACATGTTTTCACTTCACTCAAACATCATCACAATCACACCTGATCTTCAAACCTTCTCCTGCTTCTCTGAGGGAAACACTCATCCTCAGTTCTCTGCAAATGCAGGACGAGCGGCCGGGGCGTTCCCGGCCTTACGAGCAACACAAATCACAAACAACATCTTCTCTTAAGGATGAACGGAGTGTGCTGACGGGGGGGTTACACAGACTGAAAATGGCAGACACCAGATAGACACAATCATAACTAAAGACACAAAATTAAAAAGGAAACATGCAAAACAACCACAAAAAAGAAAACAATAAAAACACAAAAAAAGCAGTAAAAAAGGGACACAAAAGCAGGGCACGCACAAAGAGACAGAAAACTACTGCAAGGAGTTCATGAAGGTCCAACAAAATGTAAAAAACCACAAACTGACCACCTTGAAACACAAAATCATTACAAAATAAGCACTAACAGACAGACAAATGGACACAAAAACACACATGCACAACAATCACAAAACTCACCAAAGGAACACATCTCAGCCAAAGACACAAAGGACACACACACACAGGAACAACACAGCGCTCTGTCCCTCTGGGTCTGACTCCTGCTGCACGTTAGAATCTGGCTGCTCAAAACAATCACACACTTGTGTGTCTGTGTGTGTTGTGTTCAAGTTGAAATGTAAATGTGAGCTCATCGCTGTGCGTTCACGGTGAGTTCAAGTGCCCGTGGGAAACTGACACATTAATCCGAGCTGAAGGGCCACTCGCAGCCTTCAGGCAGCTTTTTGTTCCTCTGCGCGAAGCTGCTGAGTTTCCCTAGAACACACAAACCCAGCAGTCCTCACTTTAGCGCCCGCCACTCACCGACGGCGCTGCAGAGGCAGGGCAGGCAGCGGCTGCCGCTCGGGTCTCTGTAGTAGTTGTCGAGGCAGCGCTCGCAGTTGGGGCCGTCCGTGTTGTCGGCGCAGTTCCTGCAGTGACCGCCGTGACCGGTGGCCCGGTACAGCTCGGCGTCGAAGTAACACTCGGCGCTCTTCCCGTTACAGTCGCAGGCTGAGAGGCGGAGACAGAGTGAGTAAGTAACACTTGATTTTATAGCACCTTCCCAGATTAACATCACACACTGCAGGTACAGGTGTGAGACACGTACAGGTGCGATGTTGTACAGGTGTGATGCGGTGCGACAGCAGACTTACGCAGACACTCGTTGGCGCTGTCGGCCGTCGCTCTCCTCCAGGGCCGGTCGTTGAAGAACGGTTTGCACACTTGGCAGTCGTCGCCTTCGGTGTTGTGCTTGCAGTTACACACCAGCCGTCCTCCGCCGCTCCTCACGCACTCGCTGGCGTGGCCGTTACACTTACACCTGATGGCACAAACACACCTGTCACGCATGGACCCACAAAGAGCTTCCATATAACGTCATTAATCACTGAGCTCTTTATTCACAGGGCATCACGTGACAGTTTGTTGTCACTCTTTGTGCTTCTGATGAGGTTTTTCCGCCCGGCGGCTCTGACAAAGGTTTGGTTAAAGCTCTTGAGGGAGCGCAGCCGCCCGCCTCCTCCACAACAGGACGGGACTCGCTCAGCAGACACCTTTAGCTATTGTCTCAGGTGTTTCTTGGCAGCGGGCTGCTGGAAAATCTGAGGGTGGGAAGGAAGAGAGTCTTCAGAGCAACCGCTGCTCAGCACAGAGCTGCTAAAGCTGCACAGCCGCAGACTCGCAGCACTGAGTCAGTGTTTGCAGCGGGTTTAATACTGTAACTGTGCAGACTTCACGGTTCAGTGAGCTTCTGCTGAAGGGAGGCAAGCATGCACACTGAGCCCTTTTGGTGCAGCTCTGCAGAAACACAAAACAGAATGAAGGACTCATAAACCAGCGCACAAACATTCAGTGTGTGGCTCACGAGCAGCTCTGAGGAATGTGCTGGAGATGAGATACGCCGCTATCTACTGACGCAGAGACGCTCCGGAGGACAGGACGTCCTTTCTTTCCCCTCAGTGACTGCGAAGGCCTCGAGAGCCTCAGCGTCTCTCAGCGTCACACTGAGTCAGTACAGCAGCTCTGGCTCCATTTCCCTGGGACAGCAGCCTCAGCTTTGATTCAGCTTGGCTTTGTGCAGCTACAGTACTGTGCAAAAGTCTTGAGCCGCCCCTCATTTCCATCCATGTTGCTTCAGAGGAGCCAGGCTTTGTTTTCGCTAACTCTGCAGGTTTTCTGAAAACCTTCTTTGGACACTGGCTGCTTTTCCCCTCATGTTCAGTCCAGTCCTCGTAACTGACCATGTTCAGAGGAATGTCCTTTTGTTTGCTAAGCCTCTGAACTCTGACCTATGAATTATTCAAGCAGAAAATGCTCCTATCTCAGGGGCTGAACCGGTCTGTGTCTGCACCTAACAGACAACTCAGCAAAGAACCAGATTTAATTGCATCTTTGGGCTCTTTGTTACTCGCAGCCTGGCCAGGAAAAACGAAGAATTGGTTTAAAAAAATAAACTATCTGCAGCAGAAGAACAGGATCTGAAAGAAACAGGTCAAAATCCAGGAAAGACCTGAGAGATGCATCTGCTGTTCAATGAAACCTCAGACATGTCTCAGTGGAAGGGCGGCTGCCAGGAAGCAGGGAGGAAAGGCTGGGATCTGCCACATACAGAAGAACTGGGCTGAACATCAGTGGTAGCAGGTCTGATGAAGCGATGAATATCTGGTTCAAATCTTCAGCGTGTAGTTGGAGGTCAGCAGAGTGTCTGCAGCCATCTGTGAAGCAGGGTGGAGGTTTGGGCTGCATCTCAGCCAGTACTGTTGGAGGTTTCATCAGAACTGATGGAACAATGAGCACAGAAAAGTGCCATTAGATTTGGATCCATCATGGAGTCAAAGTGTCTGACTGGCTTCATTTTTCAACATCACAATGATGCCAAACACACCTGGATATAAAAACACACAGGTGAACCCTATCAGTTATGGATCGGCCTCCCCAGAGCCCGGACCTCAGCATCACTGCAGCAGTGTGAGATCATCCTGACAGAGAACAGAACCAAAGGCAAAAACATCCAAAGAAGAGCTTTGAATGTTCTTCATGAAGCCTGGAGAACAGTTCCTGTGGACTGCTTAAAGAAACTACAGGAAGCTGCCTCAGAGAGAAAAGGAGCTCACACCAAACACTGACTTTCAGAGTCCTCACGGGAAACGCAGGACAGGAGGTGGTAGTTTGGTCAAACAAATGGAAGGACCTAACATGACAGAAATGATTCCGAGATTCAATAAAACACACCAGGGAAAATCCTGCACACAGCACGCATGTTGAGCTGCATCCCAGGAAAAAGCTGAACAAACAGGAAAAATCCAGGTCCGATCTTCAGCTTT
This sequence comes from Pterophyllum scalare, assembly GCA_024447675.2. Lineage (NCBI taxonomy): Eukaryota > Metazoa > Chordata > Actinopteri > Cichliformes > Cichlidae > Pterophyllum > Pterophyllum scalare. The sequence goes on from JAMQGT020012200.1 coordinate 62,097, forward strand.
CAGTCATCGCCTGCTTCAACCTGCTGCAGGAGTTCAAGGAGTTCAAAGCAGCATTGCTGAGCTCAGTGTGTTTGCGTTAATGACTCACTCGGTAGAGCTGCACAATAGAAAGTGCTGATACAATAAAGTGCAGATAAATGTGACCACAGGGCTGCCAGGTGAGCACACTCAGGTAGATCTGGGTGAAACTGCAGAAGGAAAGGTTAAATCCTCCAGGTGCTCGGCTCGGGACTCGGCCCTTTTCTTACATCCATCACGGCTGTCGGTCCGCCCCATTCTGGTTTCCCTGTAATCCGGCAATGCCAGCCAGGAATTTCAGGAATGCTGGCTGTGGAAGGGAAATGTACTCCACATTTCAAACAGATCATGGCTGCAGAGCTGCGCTCCATCTAATACTCGTGTAACGCCTGTCCACAGGGCAGCAGATCACACAGAGACGCATCAGGACCTGACCGCACCCGTCCAGTCAGGATCTGTCCGAGCAGGTTTCTGCAGCCTCGGGCTGCTCAGAGCCGACGCCTCTAACGGAGCTGGAAGTCCTCACTGTGGGACCGCGGCTCAGTGTGCAGAAGCTGAACAATGGGTCTGAATGTGCCTGCACTGAATTTTTACCTTCCTCCCACTGCAAAGTCCGAGATGGCGTAGTAGTAGGACTTGAGGACCTTGGGGTCATTGAAGACCTCGTCTCCGAATGTGTTGAGCCTGTTCAAGGTCACTCTGATGTCGGTGGCTGTCACCCAGTCCTGCAACAGACACAACATGGATGCACATTAGACACATTAGTGCACCTACCGGATACAGACGGGTTTATTCAGGGTGGGGGGAGCGCAGATAGTTTTTAAATGTGGGGAACTCCCCGGGGTCCAAACAGATTTCCACCTGACCAATCACAGCCATGATATCTGAACTCATCACTCAGCACTACATCACCACGGTAATCAGTGCTTTATCAGACCGCCAGCCCTGCACGGCAACAGAGGCATCGACCGCCGCCATCGGTACATGCTGGCTGCGACAAATCAGGCCGATGCCGATGGCCTGCACCCCCGAAGTGTTCACTGCTCCACACAGGAACCCTTAAACTGAGGCGCCCACCACCTGCAACACTTTATCAAATTAAAGAGCCCGCCTTCTCCACATTAGTACGATTCATAACAACACACGACGTTAATCATTACAAACCAGGACAAACTATAGTTTTCATGATCATTTTATTAATTATTAGGAAGACAAAACATCCAAACAGTGAGAAAATTTGCTCAAAGTGAGATTAAGACTTTTATCCAAACTTGTTTGGACCTGAAATCAATAATTACTCTTTCAATAACTACAGATTAATCAACTCGTCCGAGGCCGTCAGACAAGATCTCATCCTGCTTACTTTATGGGAAAGATGCAGATCAGGAAATGTTTTTAACCAGCACAGCTCACAAAGTTCTCGGGAACAAACACTTTTGACTTGTTTAGAATCCAAATGATTGTCGATCTGCCTCCTGTGATCCTGTGCAGTAATGTTGGTAACACAGCCTGATCCTCAGCATCTGAGGGAAAACTGCTCATTTCTGGAAAAAATTCAAAGTTATTAAATCTTAAAGGGAGCATGAATATGTAACCCAGTTGAACTAAACTCAGTTTGGAAACCTGCAAATAGAGCAGCAGCTTCAGAGCTGTGGGAAAAGCAGTGAGGCAAGGACCGAAGCCAGGCCTCACACTGATGCTTTCACAGAGATGAATTTATTTTCTTGGTGTTATGATGCAACATCCAGATGGAGGGAATTACTCAAGGACACCTGTTGAGTTTCGGAGGATAAGTACTCAACATCCCGGCTCGTGGGAAAGCCAGCGATAGCTTTGTTCAGCAGGAAGCTTATCGGGCCCGAAGGTTTTACTCGGCACAGCTGAAGACAAACAAGCAGCTCGAGTGGAAAGTGTGACTGAGTGTAACAGGAACACCAGGGGTGCGTCTGAGCATGGGAAATAAAGCCCAGCTTTCCCAACAGCTCTCCAGAAAATGTTCTGACCTCCAATCCCAGGAGGAAATTGTTCAGATATCTGTGCCTGCTGGCCCGCTGTCAAACACGCTGCTTCGATTTGTCCGTTCCACTTCATGTTTCTGCAGCCGATACACATCCACAAGAAGAACTGCCGTAGGACTGTCTTCCTCCGCTCGTGTTCAGGTCAGGCGTGGTCGGCATGTATCTGCCCAATCAGGAAACTGTCCGCCTCCTCCTGTGACTTCGCATGCGTGTGTTAATTCTCGGACAAGTGCTGGGAATATGGAACAGGCTTCGGCTGCAGGCTGTGACTCACGGGGGCTTGCACAGGAAGTTTACCTGATCACAAGGCTCAGGATGTAGAGCAGGTCACCTACTGCTCCGAAGTTTGGTGTTCGATCCCTGGCTGCTCCGGTCTCACTGCTAAAGTATCCCCTCCCTGAGCGTGAATGAGTGGATAAAGTGCTGGTGTGGATGGGTGAGTATAAGAACAGCCCATCCCTGCGTATGAGGACCCTCAGACCAAGAATAAAGGCCTAAGGAGTGCCATCAGTAACGGCTCTGTTATTTATACACGTGGAGCCAGCTAATACAATTAACCTGCATCATGTATCCCTGCATTAATCCCAGCATGAGCAGCATCATCTGATGATGGAACAGAGTACTGCCTGGTTGTGGCCCAGTTATCGGCTAACACCTGAAGGAAAATAAAAATCCTAGAATTTCACTGCCTAAAATGTCTCTGACGGTCTTTTAGTACCATTAACCGCACAGCAGCCATGTTACTGGTCAGTTACTGCGCCCTTATTTACGTCACCACAGTGGGTAGCTCCGCCCGTTTGATGTGGAAGATGTTTTATGATGGAGGCTCGTTCTGATGGGACCCCACAGGGGTTGGTGTCTCCTCCTGGGATCAAACCAGGGATATTTCGCTTGTTAGGCGACTGTAAATCACGGCTCTATAGAGTCACCATATTATTGGTCACATACAGTGGTCCCTCGCTAGATCGCAGCTTCACTGTATCGCAGATTTTAAAAAATATGTTTAATTCTGTATCGTGGAGTTTTCGCGGTATGTAAGTATTTATATAACGCCCCATAACTATGTTCATCACTCGGACGAAGAGATCAGTCGCAGAGGGCAAAGCTGCTGCACCACCTGATGAAGCTGTGCCTTCAGAAGAGCTGTAATGCTCTTCTTGGCTGTGCAGTACATTCATCTCATCGTCATCACCATCAGTCCTGCACAGGTACATAATTCATCATCTTCATCATTCAAGTTGTAGAAAGAGAGTAGGAAAGGTTTACAGGAGTGTGGGAGGGGTTTACAAAGCCATATATATATATATATATATATATATATATATATATATATATATATATATATATATATATATATATATATATAAAATAAATATAGCGTTAACTACTTTGCAGATTTTTTTGTATTAAAATGCTCCAAAAGGCATCAACAGCATAGGCCCACCCCCCTAATAGTGCAAACTTTATTGAAACAGGTGCGTTATATTAACATCCTCCCCCTGGGTACGTGTGTGTGTGGGGGGGTTGTTTGGGGACAGGAAACGGGGGACGACACACAGGCAAACTGGCGTGAGGCCGGGACTCGAACCTGTGCCGCCCACTCCGCAACGCACCATATGCATGTGGTCGCCAGCTTCACCACTAAGCCACCCGGGCGCCATCCACTGGAAAGTTTTAACATGACACTGATTCACTGCGGCGCCTCTGCTGGATGGCAGAGGAACTGCAGCTTTGGTGCTTCGCTGCTTGCCCTATGAGGAAATCCTGCCCAGTCACCGTTTTCCAAAAGCTTCACATGGAGAACTTCTTAGGTGTCTCTCCGGCAGATTGGTGGTTTCACAGACCACCTCGGTGACCTGTGGAGGGGTGCATATCAAACAGCACTCACTTCAATGCTGATATGCATGTTTTAGCTCAGCTATCCAGTATGCTGGCTTTATGTAAGACGCCATATTACCTATCCCAGTTCAGAAGAAAGAGATTGGGTCTTTGGCAGTCTTTGAAAACGTATTTTTATGTTACTACCTTCCAAGCATCATGCTTCCTCTGCCTGTAAATGAACTGATTTAGCCCTGCAGCTCAACTCTAAACTTCCTTATTTGTCTCGCCAGCATCGAGCTATTTATACCAAAGCCAGGATCTTTGTGGGGGCGGCGGCCCATCAGAGGCGTCAGACGGCTGTTTGTCGCTCGGTGACATTCCTGCCGTCTGTCATCTCTGAGCGGGAAATAACCAGCAGCTGAGAGTGTCCACCTTAACAGGCTGATGACCAACCAACCATCACTGTGCTGAAATACAGCAGAGAGCTGCTGTCACATGTGTTTATGGCCCCAAGTTCTCACCCCTAACTGTTTCTGGATGAGCCTGCAGAGATGTATTGCTCTCTGCTGGACCATCCTCACCCACTTCATGTGGGCTTAAAGTATTAAAACTGTGTTTTACTGGGTAATATTTAGATTTATAAATTAGGCACGTACATGACTCAGCTGAGTCTTCAGTTTCTCAGACTATAAACCTGCTGCTGACCCTCATTTACTCAGCTTTGTTCCTTATGTGGCAAACATCTGAATTATCTACAAGACTTTAAAGTCAGGTAACAGTTTAATGTGGTGGTAACAGGCTGATGTCATTTCCTGTGTCACTGCCTCAATTTTAATCCTGAGATGTTGATGTTGCATCGTGCTGAGTAACCCTCGGAGTCTTTGTCGCCTCAGGTTCCCCACACTCACCATCTGTTTATGCCTCTGCATGCGTATGACTCGTTTGGAACGAATCCTGACCCAATCCTTCGTCGGGCACCGGGGGGTTTGCAAAAATGCGCCCCCTGTAGGCTGCAGGTGTGTCGGTCTGCTAATGGAGATGGGTCAGATCATTCACTGCGTATGAAAGCCTCCCGGCTGCACACAGCTTCTGGGCTTCACAGCTTATCTGGAGGAAATCCCAGAAAGCCATTCATCTTCAGCACTTTCAGGGAATTTCTGGGAATTTTTCCAACTTGGACTCGAGGATGAACGGATTAATAAAGATCAGATCTCACAAAGCATCTTTTTGGTCATAGCTGAAATGGATAAAATGACATTTCTACGCAAAAGGTCAAAGGTGACCTCGGCTGTGACGTCATTCAGCAGCATCACTGACAGAACACCTGAGTGCAGATTTCTGCTGGACTCTACTGGATTTCTACTGAACCTGTGGACAGATTAAGAAGCTTCTTTGAGGACTTCTTACAGGTTTGATTCTGGACAGTAGGGGCTACAAACTCCAGACTAAACACCTGAAGCTGGAAGTTTATTCAGCCTTTAAAATAATCATTGGTCGGATCTCTGCTCGGTCACATCTGCCTCCCGACAGGCTGTTTGTTTCCAGGCTGAATGTCTGTGATTCCCGGAGGATGCCAAGCAGCATTCCTCCTAAAAAGAAAACACATGTCCTGGGTGAGGCCTGCACACTGGCACGGAGCTGCGGGTGATGATAGAAAACAAATGTTCGGTACGGTTTAGCCAGCAGTGATTCGGAGAGGAGCTGCTCGAGCTTCCTGGATCGGAGCTTCTGAGGAGCTGCAGCTGCCGGACAAGTTTGTGCTGCATGAATCTCAGAGACAGGAACCGGCCTTTAAAAGAGCCTCCTGCAGATAACGGGACCAGCTGCAGTCTTTAACGAGCCTTCATCTGAGCCAACTGTCAAGCAGTCAGCTGACACCTGAGCCTCCAACGGGGTTTAGTTATCAGAGGGTCGGGCGCAGAGAGGAACAGCACATTTTTATTTTGAATTCCTCACATCAGATGTTTCCTCAGTTAATCACCAGGAAATAGACCATGTCATGTCCCTAAATTAATTATTTAGATAGGGTGGGGAATCAGACTAATTCCTGATCCTGCCTGTTGGGATTCAGAGTTCCCTATGGAGTCACATCCTCATACAAAAGTGCAGCTCGAGGGTAAAACTCTGCAGCACGACAGCTGTTTTCACCTCGTTTCTTCAGTTCTAGCAGAGCTCAGAGTTCAGAGGTCATACAGCCGCCGATCCGCCCCAAAGCAGTGCAGCGGTGGATAAATTACAGTGACTTCAACCATCAGCTGACCATCTTCTCTCAACATCTAGAAAAATAATTCCAAACTAAAATCCATCGGTCAGGATTTGGCCTGGAAGCTGCTATCCGGCATGCCACCGAAAACTGCAGGAGTTTCAAAGAAGTGGGGGGGTCGGCTCTGTAATCACTGTTTACAGGACTGATCTTCACTAATTTACAGAAACATGTCAAAGAAAATCTACATAAAAACTGAATAAATGCGTAACTGAAAATGACTAAATACTTCCTAATCTGCAGGAGTGATGTCGGCAGCTCCATCCATCAGAAACTTTCAGGAGCTTCCTGATTAAAAGTCATCAGCTCCAAACGAACAGCAAGAAAACGACTCGTCTGCATCCAACATCTCCCACTGCTTCTGCCCTTTTAGTGGCCCCTAATTTTAATCTGAGGGATGTTTCTGACTGGGGGAAGCGTTCGGTGTGTTCCTCCTATAACTGATAAAAGGCGATAAAGCTGCATTTTGGGGGGGTCGAGAGCAGAACGAGCTGCTAATGTCAGAACAACCTTACGAGACAAAACGTGAGGAGAGAAGAATGAAAAGAGACTCTCTGCTTCCCGCTTATTGAGCAATCCGAGAGTGAGGAAACATGGAAACACAAACACACAGGAGGAGTGGGCGCGCTGAGGGGAGAACCAGGAGAGCGCTCCAGCTGCCGGGCGGTCGGGCCAAACCGAGCTGGGAAACCCGGGGGCGTCGCCTGATTATGCAGCAGAATGTGAAATGTTTGTCCTGCAGTTTGCTCCAGAGAGATACAATCAGCAATTTCATTTGCTAGAGAAAGCTGATGTCACAGAGCAGCGGACAAAAGAACCAAAAGTGCTGAAAGATGGGATCCGAGCTCACGATGCACCAGGAAGGCATCACACACGTTGATGTTTGAGTCACTCAGAAATGTTCCCTTCATGCTAGGAAGATTTCCAGGGGCTCTCCGAGGGACCAAACCGGGTCTCAGAGATTCATAAGTACGAACGATGTCCAGCTGGAAAACACATCTGCTCTACTCAAAGGGTCATAATCAACAGACAATCTATTTTTCCCCCCATAACCAACTTTCATCCATCCATTTCTGACACTTATCCAGCTGTGGGATGAGCAGACCCTGACCTTCCACCTCTTCCAGCTGTCCTGGGGCTGGAGGAGGTGGCTGAGGCCTCCACTGCAGGTTCATCACAGAGCGAGCCGGTCCTTCTCATGAGTAGTTCCAACTGCGAATATGACAAACTAGACAACAGTGTGTTTATTGCGGGTTTGACTGAATGATCTGCTGGCGTCCATCCATGAAGGTTCTCTAACCACCAATCAGCTGTTGGCGTGCATTAGGAAACTGTTTATGATATCCACGCCTTCATCTGAGGATCCCCCCACTGCTCAGCCTGATTCAGGATCCTCTGGTCACTCCGTCAAAATAAGAGCTTCTCTCAATTCAATTCAATTCAATTTTATTTATATAGCACCAAATCACAACAGTCGCCTCAAGGCACTTTGTATTGTGGGTAAAGACCCTACAATAACACAGAGAAAACCCAACAGTCAAAATGACCCCCTATGAGCAAGCACTTGGCAACGGTGGGAAGGACAAACTCCCTTTTAACAGGAAGAAACCTCCAGCAGAACCAGGCTCAGGGAGGGGCAGTCATCTGCTGTGACCGGTTGGGGCTGAGTGGAGAGAGACAGGACAAAAGACATGCTGTGGAAGAGAGCCAGAGATTAATAATAATGATTAAATACAGAGTGAAGTATAAACGAGTAAATAAAGGTGAATGAGAAGAAACAGTGCATTATGGGACCCCCCAGCCACCTAGGTAGGCCTATAGCAGCATAACTAAGGGGTGGTTCAGGGTCACCCGATCCAGCCCTAACTATAAGCTTGATCATAAAGGAAAGTTTTATGCCTAATCTTAAAAATAGAGAGGGTGTCTGTCTCCTGAATCCAAGCTGGGAGCTGGTTCCACAGATGAGGGGCCTGAAAGCTGAAGGCTCTGCCTCCCATTCTACTTTTAAGTATCCTAGGAACCACAAGTAAGCCAGCAGTCTGAGAACGAAGTGCTCTATTGGGGTGATACGGGACTATGAGGTCTTTGAGATAAGATGGGGCCTGATTATTCAAGACCTTGTATGTTAGGAGAAGGATTTTAAATTCTATTCTAGATTTAACAGGGAGCCAATGAAGAGAAGCCAATATGGGAGAAATATGCTCTCTCTTTCTAGTCCCTGTCAGTACTCTAGCTGCAGCATTTTGGATCAGCTGAAGGCTTCTCAGGGAGCTTTTAGGACAGCCTGATAATAATGAATTACAGTAGTCCAGCCTAGAAGTAATAAATGCATGGATTAACTTTTCAGCATCAGTGTGAGAAAGGATGTTTCTAATTTTATAAATATTGCGCAGATGTAAAAAAGTGGTCCTACATATTTGTTTAATATGTGCATTGAAGGACATATCCTGGTCAAAAATGACTCCAAGATTTCTCAGTGTTACTGGAGGCCAAAGTAATGCCATCCAGAGTAAGTATCTGGTTTGACACCATGTTTCTAAGATTTGTGGGGCCGAGTACAAGAACTTCAGTTTGATCTGAATTTAGAAGCAGGAAATTAGAGGTCATCCAGGCCTTTATGTCTTTAAGACATTCCTGCAGTTTAACTAATTGATGTGTGTCATCTGGCTTCATGGATAGATAAAGCTAAAACAGTCTCATGCCTCTATCATTTATGAAACACAGAAGATACACGAGTCACTTATTAATGTTTTAAGGTCTGCTTCCTCTCTGAAGTCTCGATGAGAAAATCAGAAACAAACCAGAGCCGTCAGCTTTGTTGTAAATGGACTGGTTCTTCTACAGCACTCAACATGCCCCACTCACACAAGCACTTCTTTCTATGGCCAAGTGCTTTCTATCTAACAGTCTCACACATTCAGACTCCGACAGTTGTATCTGAGAGTTTAGTATCTATTTAGTATCTTGCCGAAGGACACTTTGGCATGCAGACTGGAGGAATTAAACCACCAACCTTCTGATTAGTAGATGACCTGCTCTGGAGAGCCACAGCTTTTCAGAGAAGGACCCGAAAGCAGAGAAACCACCCGACATGTTTTCAGCCCTTCTAACACCAGCTTTCTTCTGCTGAATTCCCGAATTTTATGTTCTCAAAATAAGAAAGAGCTCAACAGGACTCACCTGGAGGACCGGGCTGTGGTCAAAGTTGTAGGCACTGGGTCGTCCCTCCAGTGTGGAGAAGGCCACGTTTCCGCCAGTGAGTGGCGAGATATCGCTGAATTCATCGGTGCAGAGCGCCTGCTGCTCGTCCTCTCCGGTGCGGATGAAGCCGCGGTTCGGTTTCTGGTAGGTCTTCTCGCAGGAGCTGCTGTAGTACTGGTACGGTACCCAGCGGCTGTCCTCGCTGCTCCGCTTGTAGATGGCGAAGCTCTCTGGTCGGCTGGTGTGGAACTTGAGGCGGACGTAGGTGATATCAAAGGCCTTACCTGCGGATAGAGGAGGGTACGATTAAGGGAGGTTTATATGTGCAACAAATGAAGGTGACAGATTAAAAACCTTCTGTAGGCGAGGACAATAAGAATAAACTTTCTTGTGCTGACAGGCGAGTTCAAACTCATGTTTTTAGGTTCTGAGTTGAAGGGTGGAGGTTAAGTCATGTGCAGTACAGCTGCATGTGACTTCACCTCCACCTTGGCAGTGGGACTGCTGCAGTGGTTCATGTCTCTGCAGGACTTTTTCCTGAAATAAACTCCAGCCTTGTCAGAGGGGAAATCTCTGATGATTTGGGAAATGCTGAGCAGGAATGTGGAGCAGTTTCTCTCACCGCCACACTCGGGGCTGCTGATGGTCTCGACATATTTGGCGAGTCTGAGCAGGCCGGCCCCAAATGCTCCAGCGGCCGTCAGTCAGTGAGCAAAGGAGGGCCGCCATGTTTGAGCTGGGCGGCGGGGGGTACAGCTGTTTGCTCAGCCAAAGAATCTGCTCTGTAAACAGGGCGCTGACGGGGGCCCGGCCTGGAGGGGCCTCTGTGTCAACGGCAAATAAAGGTGAAGCTGCTGAAAGGCCTGAAGCACAAAGAGCTGCAGTTTATGACAGGAAACAATGAAGCAACAGCAAACACACAGGCTTCCTCCTCCCAGTGTCTGTGTGTGTGTCTGTGTGTCTGTGTGTGTGTGTGTGTGTGTGTGTCTGTGTGTTAGGGCTGGGTGATATGGACCAAAAATAATATCTCAATATTTTTTTAGGTGAATGGTGATGTAGGATATAAATCTCGATATGTTTTCTTCCCTAAAGGTATAAACATAAAGGCCCTTCAGAGTCAAAGCTACATGTCCCAAATGCCACACAGACACTTTATTAACATTCAGCTGTAGATGGAAATGAGAAAGTGCTCAAAAATAAAACAGCTGTGCTATTAAAATGTAAACAGAGAAGATCCAGAGCAAAAACAGCAAAAGGCTGACTGATTCTTTATAAAGTCTGCAGTGAAGACTTCCCCAAAGTGCTTCCTCCTGTGTGAGATAACAAACATGTAAACACACTGAATGAACAAACTTCCATCTGCAGGATTATAGCCAGCTCAGTAAATCCATAAACATACGTGCTGACATTTCACAGCAACGGGCCCACCCGCTCACTGCGGCATCTGCAAGCACACGAAAAAGACCCACTTCCATTGTTAAGGTCACATGATTTACGGTACAACCCAACAGCCAGGGACTCTTGGGGGTCCGGGTGATGCCAAAGCGTCTGAACGGACGCAGGCTGTATGTACACAAAAAAATGGCGACAGTGGAGGATTTAAGGGTTCCAAAAGTTGCCGACGTCGCCGGAAAAGTCGCTAAATTTGTCGCTATACGCTTTTTGGGGAAAAACAGTTGCCAGCGGGGTCTGAAAAGCCACTAAATCTAGTGACAAAGTCACTAAGTTGGTAACACTGCCTTGCGGTCGCTTCCTGCACGACTTACGGGTGAAGCAGTGAGGGAGAGAGGCGGAGCAGTGCGAAGTTGTGCAGAGGCAACCCTGTCGGTGGAAAAGTGGCCTGAGTGTGTGAGAGTGTGTGTGTCTGTCTGTCGGTCTCGGATGAATCCCTGGACCACAAGAACTTTAAGGGTCAAAGGTTACAGATGATGTAAGTGTGGAGATGCATTTCCTGCTTACACTCAAAGACTCAGCTCTGTGAATGTGGAAGTGATGTCACCGCTGAGGTGGTTTATAAACTCCTCCCACACATGGGCAGCTGCAGAGGTTTAATACATGGATGGATCATCACATCCCCAAAACACCAACTTGTACCTCAGGAGAAACTCCAAAGATGAGTTATGATTCTGGCCAACATCACTGATGCTGCATTCATTTTCACAAACACGCTCTGGTTTGGTGTAATAATTCCCCTCCCCACCAGTTGCAGTTCCAGACAGTCCTGCTCTGCAGCTTGGTGCAGAGGCACCTGAAACAGCGGAGACAGGACCACCATCATCAGCTGCAGTCCGAGATGGAGGAGGTGGAGTCTCTGTAAGGTCCACAACAGCAGCCATTTACCGAGCAGGGCTACAATCTGCCGGCCAGCAGTGACTTTCAAAATAAGAGTGTTGGGGCTGTCTATCAGTAGATGGTAAATGGACTAGTTCTTATATAGCGCTTTTCTACTAACACATTTACCCATTCATACAAGCACTTCCATGTGTAACTAAGCTAAGTGCTTATTATCTAACATTCACACACATTAACACTCCAACGCTTGTGTCAGAGAGCAATTTGGGGTTCAGTATCTTGCCCAAGGATACTTTGGCATGCAGCCCGGAGCAGCCGAGAATCAAACCATCAACCTTCCGATTAGTAGGTGCCCTGCTCTACCAACCGAGCCACAGCCACCTAAATCAGGATGGTGGTGTTCTCATGGAAGAAGGAAAAACCAAATATAAAAAAGGCCGAAGTTTTAAAAAGCTGAATAAATGTGTGACGAGTAATCGAATTGCATAGACGTGACTGCAGTCGTTTAAGAGTCGCCTGTCAGCAGATTCCAGTTTATTCTGCTTCCACGTGGTCCAGGGACTCCTGAGCCGAGAGGCTGTTTACGATAATGAAGTTCACATATTTACAGAGTTATAAACAACCGTGTTCATTTCCCTGACAGTTTTCATCCCATCATCAGTGGGAAAATGGAGTGACGGAGCGGCAGAAGATCTCAACAGAACCCTGAGATTGACGTTTCTGTGCAGGCGCAGAAGATCTGCAACCATCTGATTTTAGATTTTTTAAGCCAGGGACAGGCAACAGGCCTTAGCTGGATGGAGGCCTAAACACGGGCTCCTGCCCCGTTCCTACTGATGTAAACCTGCACTAACAGATCAGACTGCTCAGTGACCAACGATGGATCTTCAAATTCCTCAGGAACATTGGGATGTGTGTCTGAGGATTGCGGAGATCAAAGGAGCGGCTTTCATAGCTGAAAAATGAAAAGGAAACCCTCCGTCATCCTGTCCCACACATTCTTCCACAGCCCGACACTTTTGGAGTTCCTGGCAGAGAAACTGGGCTGGGTGAAAAGTTCACACAAGTGTCAGAATAAAAAGCTGTTTTATTCAAATCTGACGGAGAACATGTGGAACTGAAACGGCCCAGGGAGCCTCTCTGGCCTCGCATCAAAGTCCTGACATGAGGCGTTTTATGAAGAGGCGGTGGGGAGATGGACACCAGCTGACAGGAACACAGCTCTTTAAAAGCTGTGAAAGACGCCTCCACATCCTCAGACGGGACAAAAGCATCTGTTGTCGCAGCAATCAGGAGGCAAACAAAGAAGAGCGAGCCTCCAGGTGGCTGCTGGGACAGGCGACAGCAGGAAGTGACGCTGCAGGCAGACGACAAAGCCTCATCCTGATGGTATGAAGAGGAAGTCTCACAGACTACAACGATCACCTGAAACTGAGGCCATGTTTACACGACACCGTTTCAAAATGAAAATGGCATCGTTTTGATGCATTTCGGCCTCCCGTTTACATGACAACGGAGAGAAAACGATGTGTTTCAGAAACGGGGTGCAGAGTGGAGCATTTCAGAAACGCACCGGCCTGCTGTAAACGGTTGAAAACGGGATAATTTGAAAACGGGTGACTCGCACATGCGCACTATGATTGCGACCGCCAGTTTTCCGCACATGTGCAAATTAATAAACAGTACTCGCAGACTCACGAGTGCTTCTTGTGCTTTTCTTGTGTTCTTGCCATTTTGTAATTCAGCGTGGTGTGCAGCAGCAATCGAATCCTCATCGTCAGTCCACACAAAACCTCTCACACTGGCCATTTTGTACATAATGAACAATTTGCCGCGCTTCCTACTGTGTCCCTCCACACATGTGCGTCTTGCGTAAACAAGCTTTGCAAAGAAAAAACCAATTGGCATTGGAACTACATTGTTTTTATCATTTCACACGTTACCGTGTAAACGAAAGGCTGAAATGCATCAACAGAAATGTTGTCATGTAAACGGGGCCTGAAGGCTGCAGCCTTTCAGCTCAATACCACCATCATAAATCAGATATGATTCAGGTTTTATGGAGATAGATTACAGGAGTTAACCCTTCACCTCTGAGGCACTCCTGAACCTTAACCCCTAACCCTGCCTGAAGGACACAAGAGGTCAGTGACCCTAAAACCACCAGGATGGTTTGCAACAGCAGCACCTACAGCAACTGTCAATCAAACGAACCCTCCACCCAGGAGAGTCGGGTTCGGGTCTCGAGTGAGGCCACCAAGCTTTGTTTCTTCATCCCAAGAATCTCTAACTTTCTTCCAGTTACTCAAATATCCTGAAGAAAAACAAGTGTATCTGCATTAAAAGAGATCAGCTAATGTATATGCAGTAAATCAGGTAATTGTCCTCTTTACAGTCACGGGGATTCCACCACAAACTGGTGTAAAACACGGCCACCGTGACATCATCCACCAGTTCTGAATTGTCACTTCTTGGATGGTCTGTTAGTCCAATACAGAGGCCTCGCCCCTAATAATGCAAACTGTAATCCAGTTTAAATAGGTGAGTTATAAATAAATTTACCTGCATGCAGCAGTCACGAAGGAGGAAATTAGTCACAGACACTGAAAACATTTTAACACGAGAATCTGCAGGGACTGACTCACTGCTGGAGCCCCCAGTGGACGATAGAGGAACTGCAGCTTTTGGTGCAAATTAAAGGGGACCTCTTCTGCTTTTCCTCACTTGCTGTCAGATATTGCCCATTGCACTGGTGGCTGTTCATACTAAATATGACCAAAGTGCACATACTATTTAAACATCAAGAATCAGAAAAGGTGATCGTGAAGGGGGAGGAGCTAAAGCTGCTCATTTCAGACAGAGAGGGGTTAGGGTTAGGGTTAAGGTAATGCCAAAATGTGAGGTTTATATTTCTGTTTTATTATTCATCAGCAAATATTTTATTTCTTTTACTTCTCTTCATTTACCTGACACATGGTGACCTGTAATCATTAAATTAATTCACCTGAAAGTGTCAAAAGGTGAGGGTCCTTTTGTCCTCTCAAACTGTTACGCGGAAACAGCGCTTTAATAAAGTCCGGATTAAAAACTCGACCTTTGAGCCAAATTCACTATAGAAGCTTTTTGTCCCTCCTCGGGGCCTCTGAGGATTAAAGCCGCCGTTCCGATGCTCCTGAACCAAAGTCGCTGCTGAGAAACAAACGCAGACATCGTCAATTAGCTGGTTTTGCTTTAAGCTGAGCTAACCCGTCTTTTGTGGCACGCTGACCCTGCCAGAGTCTCATCGGGGGGCTCGGAGTCACAGCTGAACATGAAAAGAGCCTCCAGTGGTTTGGGGGAAGGAGCTTTTCTTTCTGAAGGACTGGTGGGGGTGACCGGGGGTGGGGGGTGACACGGGAGGAATGCGTTTCCGCCGGGCAGAGTGACGCCAGACAGAGGGATGGACGAAGGAAGAAAGAGACCACAGAAACTGGAAGACAGAGCGGAGAGGGGGAGAGGGGGCTGCTGGGAGTTTTTCCTGCCCTCATATGGAAGACGTGACTCAGTGAGCAGAAAGGGCTGTAAATGAGGGGATTTTCCTTCAGGTGGAGGAGGACGGGAAGGATGAGCTCTGCTGAAGTGCCAACGAGAGTCTGACAGCTCCTGTAGCTGCACACGGCCTCTGACCTCTGACCTGCATCTCCCAGACAAAGTGCAGATGTCCACAGTTTGGATCAGAATCAGCAAAGGCTCTGAAAACAATGGCTTCAAACACACAACTTTCTGTTTGACTGACAACCCACAAATATTCTACTTATAATAAAAGACGACAAATAAAAAAGATGCTGAAAATCTGGAGCTGTGGACGATGCTGTCGGGCTCTGCTTCCCGCAGCCCGTCCTGTCAGAGCCACGTTACTCAGAAGTGTCGAGACAGGACGAGGACTGAGACCCAGCCAGGTCAGCGAGAGGGTGACGAGGAGGAAGTTCATTTAGGAAACATTTGCAGATTATCTGAACCGTGATGCAAACTGCTGAGTGACCGAGTTCTGAATAAGTCAGAGAGATTCACAGTCTGAGCTTTTTATTTTGTTAACTTCCTGCAGGCTTTCCGGCTTTTCTAAGGTTTAAGTTTTGGTAATAAAGCTCAGACACTCTCACATAAAGGAGGTTTTGATTTACAGTGAGAGGGCAGATGTTCTTCGTCCCACACAGGACGGCTTTTAACGAGAAAGATGAGGACGAGGGGGCCGGGGGAGGAAGAAGCTGCAGCCCGCCGGCCAAATAATGAGCTCTGTTGTCCTTCAACAAGTTTAAGATGCAGCTGTCTCCTCAGGCACATCCAAACCTGACAGACCCACATGGAAACACTATCCGTACGGAACAAGCAAAGAATGTAAAGGATTCCCGGAGCAGCGTTTCCTCACAGAACAGGAGCAGGAGCTGAACACGGCGGGAACCTCACTACCAAAGTTTTGTAGCTCGAGGGTTTGTGAATTCCTGGCATTACTGCTCCCAACGCGACCGAGCCTGGGGGGTCAGTTGTTGTGAAGGTGGAGGGGGGTGGGGGTGGCATCGCTACACAGCCCAATTAAATTTCCTCCGATGACATCACCGCATTCTTCTCCGGGGGAACGGACAATGGCCGCTTCGACTTTTAGACGTGTGGGCGCAGCCGAGCTTCGGCCACGCAGAAAGAACCGACCAGTCCGGGCAGCAGGTACGGAGCGGGAGAAAGGTCAAAGGTCATGCTGAGCGCACGCTCTCTGTTTACATCCTCTCCAGTAATCTGATCATCGCCAGCTCAGGCGTGAACACAGCGAGCTGAGGTCCTTTCACTGCAGATGCTTAAAAACCAGCAAGTGAAAATCAGCAGAAGAAACAAAAACTGGAAACTCGTCATCGGTGGGTTTAAGCAGCGCCGCTCTCACTGTGGGAAAAGCAGCTGAAAAGCAGGGAGTCTGGTGCCTGTAGGGCATACAGCCACATTCAGGGCTGCCGGCTGTAAGAAGGCGTTTAAAGCAAACAAGCTGAGGAGGCTCTGACCCCACGGGACCAAACTGACTGGTCGGTAATTGCGGCCCAGAACAGGAAGAGAGTTTGTGAAGTGGGGCGAGTGAAACTCTGTGTTTCAAACATGAACTTTGACCCCGTCTCTGACTAAACAATAAAACGACCTTAAAAACTAAACCCTGCCGAGGGCCGTGTGGGTCCTCCACTGAGCACGCTCGTCTCCCAGCAGGTGCCGGGGTCAGAGGTCGGTGGCCGAAGCCTCTCGGAGATAAAAAGCACCATCAAATTGGATTGGACTTCTGTTAAAGGCTGCTGGGAATGATGCAGGCGGAAGAACGTGAGGAATGCTGCAGAGTTTAACCCTTTTCACCCAGCAGGCTTTCACACTTGCTGCTCCTCTCCCAGGATACGTGATGAACGCAAGAAGTGGGTCACCGACTGCGGCGAGGGCGTGATGTGTGCACTGCAGTTACACATTAATGTACCGGTTAATGTCCAACCAGCTGCTATAGGAACACACAGAAAAGCCTGCTCCAGACTTCATTCTCAGTGTCTCCAGTTTTACCTGGAGACCTGATCAAACTCTGGATTCCTGATGTTAAATCCAATAAAATCACTGATTACAGGCCGAGGCCCAAACCTCAGCATCTGCTCGCTGAGCGGCTCCACACTCTACATGCTTCAAAGAGAAATTTCAGAAAATTACTAATAAAATGATTTAAATATGAATAAAATGTAAAAATGTGGGACAAAGACATTTAGTCACTAAACATACAGAGTCAGGGAGGAGCTGTTATCACCATCTCATCTGTTTGATAAACACAGCCAGCCCTGGCTGATCGAGGGCCCTGATTGGCTGAGGTGAGAATGCAGAAGTGTGTGTGTGTGTGTGTGTGTGTGTGTGTGTGTGTGTGAGAGAGAGAGAGAGAGAGAGAGGACTCCAGCCATGCTTTGATAGCAGCTTTGAGGTGATAACGAGGCTGCAGACGCTTCATGGAGCTCAGAGACTAAACGCTCCAGAATAAAGTGAACTGATGCTACTGAACCTGAGCAGGTAGATGAACCCTGCAGCCCTGCTCATGTGACTGAGGCCTCCTTGTTGATCATAACAGTGAATTTATTAAAGATGTTTTCATAATTAAATAAATTAGAAATTCTTTATTGCCATTGCACATTCCATGCAACGAAATCCTGTTTGACAGCTCTCCCTTTTTTCACGGCAGCAAATGAGCAGGAACAAGATATAAATTGTACAAGCAATAAATAAAAACAAGAACAAAAACAGAAACAAGAAAACTGCAACAAATAGAAATTTAATAAATATAAATGGCAACCAAAAATGAGGTAATACAGACCTAACTGTACAAAAAGTGTGGATGTGGTTAAGGTGCAAAGTGTGAAGTGCTAAAGTTCAGCACTCGGTGTAACAAACAGGAAGTGTGAAGTGATTTTGTAGCACTGCAGTGAAAATGAACCCAACTGAGTTCATGCTGTTACTCAAAAGAAAGTAATCTATTACACTTGACTTGTTAGCCTTCTTAATCTCAAAATGTAAAAGAGCCCACCCTCCACTTTAATCATACTCTGGATCTTGTCCTGACATATGTCATAGAACCTGAAGACCTAACAGTATTCCCTGAAAGCCCCCTCCTGTCTGATCATTTCTTAGTAACATTTACATTTACTTTAATGGATTACACAGCAGTGGGGAATAAGTTTTATTACAGTAGGAATCTAAAGTAGAAGATGCTCATTTAGCCTGGAAAAAGAGTTTGTTGCTCTATAAAAGAGCCCTCCGTAAAGCTAGGACATCTTACTATTCATCATTAATTGAAGAAAATAAGAACAACCCCAGGTTTGTTTTCAGCACTGTAGCCAGGCTGACAAAGAGTCAGAGCTCTGTAGAGCCCAGTATTCCTTTCACTTTAACTAGTAATGACTTCATGGATTTCTTTACAAATAAAACTTTAGACATTAGAGGAAAAATTATTCAAAACCATCTCCAAGATTTATCTTCATGTTCGGCTGCTTTCAGCACTGCTGGTATTTGTTTAGACTCTTTGGCTCCAGTTGATCTTTTGGAGTTAACTTCAATAGTTACTTCCTCCAAACCATCAACATGTTTATTTGATCCCATTCCTACTAGACTGTTCAAAGAAGTCTTTCCAATTATTGATGCTTCAATCTTAAAAATGATCAATCTGTCTTTATTAGGTGGCTATGTACCACAGGCCTTCAAGGTGGCTGTAATTAAACCGCTACTTAAAAAGCCATCACTTGACCCAGCTGTCTTAGCTAATTATAGGCCAATCTCCAACCTTCCTTTTCTCTCCAAAATCCTTGAAAGAGTAGTTGTAAAACAGCTAACTGATCATCTGCAGAGGAACGGTTTATTTGAAGAGTTTCAGTCAGGTTTCAGAATTCATCACAGTACAGAAACAGCATTAGTGAAGGTTACAAATGATCTTCTTACAGCCTCTGACAGTGGACTCATCTCTGTGCTTGTCCTGTTGGACCTCAGTGCAGCTTTGATACTGTTGATCATAACATTTTATTACAGAGATTAGAGCATGCCATAGGTACTATGGCCATAGGTAGGTCCAATTTTATTTACATTGTACATGGTTCTCTTAGGCAGTATTATTAGAAAGCATTGTGTCAATTTTCACTGTTATGCAGATGATACTCAGCTTTATCTATCCATTAAGCTAGATGATACACATCAATTAGTTAAACTGCAGGAATGTCTTAAAGACATTAAGGCCTGGATGACCTCTAATTTCCTGCTTCTAAATTCAGATAATTCATGCTGTCAGCCGTTTGTACTTTACCATCACCCTCCGCTCTTCTCCTCCCCCCTGCTCACAGACTGAAAGCAGCTGATTGCAGCAGAACCATCACTGAAAAATCACATCTGTAGCGTCAGTACAGTAAATCATGACATTACTGAGTTACTGGCACATGTAATGTGATTACAGTAACCTGGGGACACATTAAACCCACACTAGCAGGATGAAGTGTGCAGACTGCATGTTTGCGTTTCACAGCCAGTCTGAATCTCAGTATCACAAAGACACAAACTAATTTCTGCTGTAGTTTCTGAAACAGCAGAAAGAGAGGAGCTGTGAGTGATGATCCATCACGGTCTGAATGACCTGCAGCAGAAACCAGCTCAGGAACAGGCTGCAGAGCTGGTCAAAGGTCTCCAGCTACATTTGGATACAGGCTCACCTTCCAGCTGAATCGATCCTGCAGCTGCAGACTCGGGACAGCGAATTCCCACTGATGCTCATCTTTACAAATGATTGCATTAACAGGTTTAAGTGTGTGTGTCAGAGGGGGGATTTCCAATTAAGTGCTTGAGGGGGAGGCAGCAGGAAGGGAGTGAAGGTGGGAGGCAATGATTGTTTGTGAAGGAGCAGCCCTGTCATCATTCACTCTGCACTGAAGCAGATTTTAATGTGAAAAGATTTAAAAACAAATGTTTTTAATGTACTGGGCTTTTATTTTCTTAAACAGCTGTAACATGTGACAGCAGTTTTAGTTTCTATTGAGAAAATGAGGTTTTTTTCAGCACAGCTGGAAATCAAAACTGAATTTAAAAGTCAAACAGAGGAGCTGTGATTCCTGACTAATCTGATGGTCTCTTATTTCAATGCTGTCTAAAACCCAAAAATATTCTGTTCACAATTAGAAAAAAAGTAAAAGCAGGAGAAAATCCCTCCAAACCTTCAGCCGCGTTTCCTTCTGCAGCTCAAAGACTTTACGAGCTCCCGCACTCCCCCCTCCCCGAGAGCCAGAAATAACCCTGCAGCAGATTCCCATCAGCGAAGAAGCTGTGATCTAATCAGGACGACCCCTCCTCCTCCTCCACCACCTCCAAACAGGAGGGTGTTTGGTGAAGCTTTAGCAGCAGGGACCACCAAAGAAGCCGCGCGCCCCGCCCGGAGGTGTCACCACACCGGGACGTCAACGGCCCTCATTATCAGAGACAAAAAGTCCCAGCAGGGAGTCCCACCCCCACCACCTCCACAGTCCCACCAACAAACCTCACAAAGAGCCCACAGTTGCAGACGTCACAGAGTTTGGTGCCAAACACTGGAAGAGGATTAAAACATGTCTGTAGTTCAGCTTCACGCGCAAGAGCTGCAGCTGACCCGGAGGCAGGGCCGGATCGGCCTGCTGCCGGGCACCAGGGTACGACCTCCTCGGCCTCACCAGCTTTTTAGCAGCTCTGTCCATGTGCAGCCCATCTTTCAGCTCAGGCTTTAAAAACCAGCTCCAACCAGGGAGACAGAAACACAGAAGAAGCAGATCCCTCCGTTAATCCTCCTCATTTATCTAATGAGCAGAAAAATGCAGCACAGCCTCACCGCCGCCCACCAAAGGTCAGGAAAAACCCAGAGAAGCTGAACCTGCATCTCCATCACATGTTTAATCTGGTCTTAATGATCGTCCTCCTCTGAAGACCTGCAGATGTGACATCATTAACAGAGCTTCAGTGTGAACCAAAGAAAATAAAGCCTGATGTGAGGAAAGTTTCAGTTTCCTCTTCTCTCCATTTACTGAACCTCTTTTTCTTTTCATTGAGGCCTCGCTGCCAGCTTCACTCGAGTCAGAGGAGAGCAGCTCGTCTGTGGGATTCAATGGCAGCGATCAAGAACACGGTCAGGGGAGCAGAGGGGGAAAGAAAACATCTGCAGCTCTTCTTCAAATAAAAACCCACATCAGTCGTCTCAGCTCTCCGAGACATAAACAAGCAGAACAATGAATGAATGTGCTTGGCGCGCCCGAGGACGTTCAGCCCTATCTGCTCATCTGAAACAGAGGAGGGATTATTAAAATCTCCTGCTGATTGTGGTGAGATCATCTCTGTGAGCTGATCAAAGAGTAAACTGAGTTCTCTCTGTCTGCACAAACACAGCCCTGAGTCTGAGCCCCGGCTCCGAGAGAGCCTGTGAACGAACCCCCGATGCAGCAAGTTCCCGTAGACCATCGACCCCACCTCAGCGAGACAGGTCAGGGTAACAAAACACCCCGCAGGAAACGCGTCACAGCTCCAAAACCAGCCAACAGGAAGCGCGTCACAGCTGCAAAACCAGCCAACAGGAAGCGCATCACAGCTGCAAAACCAGCCAACAGGAAGCGCATCACAGCTGCAAAATCAGCCAACAGGAAGCGCATCACAGCTGCAAAACCAGCCAACAGGAAGCGCGTCACAGCTGCAAAACCAGCCAACAGGAACCGCGTCACAGCTGCAAAACCAGCCAACAGGAACCGCGTCACAGCTGCAAAACCAGCCAACAGGAAGCGCGTCACAGCTGCAAAACCAGCCAACAGGAAGCGCGTCACAGCTGCAAAACCAGCCAACAGGAAGCGCATCACAGATGCAAAACCAGCCAACAGGAACCGCGTCACAGCTGCAAAACCAGCCAACAGGAACCGCGTCACAGCTGCAAAACCAGCCAACAGGAACCGCGTCACAGCTGCAAAACCAGCCAACAGGAAATGCGTCACAGCTCCAAAATGCCCAGCAGACCCATAAATGTTCCATTTCAATAGAAGGTCATAAAAATGCATTGAGTGGGAAATCTGGGATTAAAATTCCTTTTCTTATTTTCATTGGTTTTGACCCCGTCCACCTCCATCTTTGAGAATAAACATATTTTAGCACCTCGTACGTGCTGCACCAGGTAATTAGCAGTCATCAGTAACATCATCCTTCTGCTGGGGTCTGATTAATGTTTAAAATAAATAAATACCTGCATGTGAAAATACTTAATGTTTTAAGGCGTGAGGCGTGAAGCACTGCACCGTCACAAACCCGGCAAATATGGCCGCCTGCTCGCCGATGCATTTTCCTGCGCTGCTTTCAAATGTCAAAGGTAAAAAATAAACCCGAAGCGCAGACTCAATTTTAGAAAAGCTCTGAATCTCTTACAATGAACTGAAAATGAGATTTTAGAGCTCTCGCTCTAAGCAGATAAAGATTCCAGTGTGATGTAATATTCAACATTTAAACAGATTTGTTTGAATCCATGTTTCACTTCTGGCCACGCCCACCTATGACAGGTTTCCATCAGTGTCCGCAGTGACATCACTGATGGCGGCGTGGACACAGGTGATGCAGTTTTATGTTTACAGTATGCATTAATAAAATCTGTCACACGGCGGGGGTCAAAGCTGCAGGCCGAGCGAGCGTGCTCCATCGACCGTGTCATTACATGAACACACAGCCACGATCAGGTTTCACACAGAAAGCACCGAGCTTGTGTGTTACCCCTCCATCTGCTTTGATAACGAGTCACTTTTTACTCGGGCTCCTCCTCCCAGGCAGGGCTAAAATTACCCTGCATGCATCTGCTTGTCCCTGTAATGCATCTCCACTTGTTCACAGACTCCACAGCGTCTATAATAAGAGACCCCCACCCCCCACCCCCGAGCTCCCTGGGGCGCTGAATCACTTCCTGCAAAGCAAATCTCAGAGTCTAAACAGGACTGCACCCCCCCCCCCCCCCGGACCGCCTGCTTTAACACACTTCGGCTCAGTTTCCTCGGAGGTCACGAGTCTTTTCCCATCCCGCTCAATTCCCACAGCAGCTCTTCTTCCCACCGCAGAGGAAGTGCTTTAAGTCATTTTACAGTCAGGTCAAAGGTCAGCCACTGTAGGTTCGAACTGTGTAATCAGACCAGAGTCCATGCAGGAAAAACAGGATTTAAGGAGGTCAGCTACACCATGTCTCAGATCAGCATCAAAGCAGCGACTGAAATGATCAATTAACTGTCCAAAGGCCAATCAGTGAGGTCACAAGGTCAGTGAGAACGTTTACAGTCAGACGTGTTTGTCCCTGCATCAGCCTTAAAATCAGACCCCTGTTGTCACTGCCTCGCACAGTTCTGTTGCAGTCAGCTGATGGAGGCTGAAGCTGCTGCTTTATGAAGCAGCCGGAGCTGACGGGGAAAAACAAAACTCAGAGCACTGGTTTAGTTTAGTAACTTACCCAGGTTCAAAGGTCACAGCTGAGCCAAACTGTACCCTCAGGTTTCAGCCAGCCAGCTTCACGTTAGCACCACTGTTTCATTCACACACTGATAGTCCAAAACAGCAGTGTGTGTGTGTGTGTGTGTGTGTGTGTGTATGTGTGTGTGTGTGTGTGTGTGTGTGTGGTAGGGCTGGGCGATATGGACCTAAAATAATATTGATATGTTTTCTTCCCAAAGGTATAAACTAAAAGGCCCTTCAGAGTCAAAGCTACATGTCCCAAATGTCACAGACACTTTATTAACATTCAGCTGTAGATGGACACGAGAAATTACTCAAAAATAAACTATTGGCATATTTAAATATTAATGCTGCTCAAGTAAATTAATACTTTTTTCCTCCATAACAAAGAGTCACAGCTGTGCTATTAAAATGTCAACAGAAAAGATCCAGAGCAAAAGGCTGACTGATTCTTTACAGAGCCGGTCTGCAGTGAGGACTTCACCAAAGAGCTTCCTCCTGTGTGAGATAACAAACATGTAAACACACTGAACGAACAAACGTCCATCCTTCAGTCAGCTCAGTAAATCCATAGACATGCGCTGATGTATCACAGCAACGGGCCCACCCGCTCTACGCGGCGTCTGCAAGCGCACAAAAAAGACCCACTTCTGCTATTAAGGTCACATGACTTACAGTACAAACCACCTTCTGCTATCTAGTTGTGCTATGGCGGGGCCCTCTTACTTGCAGCCAGGTACTCCCGGGGGTCCAGCCGATGCCGAAGCGTACGAAGGCTGCATGTACACAAAACACGGCAACAGCGGAGGATTTCAGGTTTCCAAAACTCCAAAAGTTGCTGACATCACTGGGTAAAGTCGCTACTTGTTGAGAGTGGAAAACTAAATCTAGCCACAAAGTTGCTAAGCTGGCAACACTGCCACGCAGTCGCTTCCTGCATGATTTACAGGTGAAGTTGTGCAGAGACAAACAATTACGATTTTAATGCGATTATATCGATATAAACGATATTGTCTCATCTTATATTGCATACATAAATATATTGATATTTCTTAAAAACTCGATATATCGCCCAGCCCTAGTCTGTGGCAGCTGTTGTGACTTTGGATCATTTGTCTGAGGGGGTCATAACCACAAAAGGAAACCAAACCTCTCCATACACACAGAATAATTGCCCTTCATTCTTTTTGAAAGCCAATAATAAAACAATGGCCAGAATGGGTGGAGTCAGGAATCCATGCAGTATTCCTGAATCCACCCTCACTGCTTCCAAGAATGAAGAGCCTCAGGAGCAGCCGGGCACTGCTCATCAAGAAGAACAGCAGCACAGCTGAGGGCAGCACCACGAGCGTCCTGGTTCGTCTCATCATGCCGTCAGATCAAACACCTCAGAGCAGCAGCACGGTGGAGGAGGCCTGAGGATTTGGGCTCTTTGCAGCTGAGTGGACCACAAACTCCTTCAAGAGAGGCCATCTATCCAACATCTGTCCAACAGCTCAATGCTGTGGTGGGACCTTAAGAGAGCTGTGCAAACCTCATAGACCTGAAGCTGTGAAGAAGGAACCTATTAGATCAGTGCTGTCAACCTCAATCGCAGGACGGGCCAAAATTAAAGACGCAGTCTGAGTAGGACTAAAAATAATCATTTTAATCAGTAATATGGCCAGAATACAGCAACTTTTTCCTCAACACATTAAAATAATATATAAAATGATATTTCTCCTCAAAAAAACAGCAGGAAAAATTAATAGATTTCAATGTGGTTAAAATCTGCACATTTTTCAGGTAAAAACTGTCTTGTGAATTTCTGCACTTCAAGCAGAAAAAGTTGCGTAACCTGCGCAGTGCGTGTGTCCAGTGTGGCAGCAAACACAGCGCTGGAGACCCACGTAACCCCGCGGTCCCGTCCGCGAAGCTGCACAGACTTATCGAGATGCTTCGTGAGAAAAGCCGACTCACACAGCCACCTTCCACCCCGGAGCCCTGCTGAGTCTTCGGCCGCTTATAAAATTCACTGTGTGTGTTGCGTTGTCTTCAGGGCTTTGCTGCGCAGCGTTTCCTGCTGTGTGACGCAGTGATGCACTGTCAGCTCACCTGTGCAGGTCTCCCTCTGCATCCGCTCCCGTATCCGTCTCCACCAATCCGCTCTGTTCCCCGCACATCGCAGGCCAGGAGAAGAGACGCACGCTTTACCTCTGATGTCAGCGATCAGGTCCTTCGCCTCGCCTGTTTGGAAAATCCCTGCTCTCCACTTTCCAGTTGGGCATTTTTGGGGGAGCCAGGCCGACTTAAATGGAACTGTAAAAAGTGCTGACTCGTGTTTTTATCCACTGATCACTGATCAATGTGTGGCAACAGGGAAAACAGGTCAGCACAGGTCCTTGCCTGTGCGGCACCTGTTGCGATGCATTGTGGGATTTGTAGTATAAGCGGTGGGAGCGCCATTCACCCTCGGGCTATTAATAAAAGCTATATGAAATCATCTCACGGGCCTTGGGTGTGACACGTGCGTTAGAGAATCTAAACTCTGAAATAAGACGAGAGCTTCTGAATGTGAGGCTGCAGCTTTGGAAAAGTCAATATTCCAAAGGTTCGCATCCTCCACAGCACACAACTCTGATATTTTCAGGTCAGATATTTTCTGTCACTGGTGAGATTAACGTGTCTTTTCACGTTTCTCACCGTTTTTGATGACAAGATTTTAACAGCAAATCTCTGAAATTCAGCAGCTTCTGGCATTTTTGTCTTTTTAGGAACGGCTATGACAGGAGATTCTCTCCCAGATTGGAGGCTTTCAGACATAGATAGAAGATCCAAGGGAAGAGGACAAAAGATGGGTTAGTCCAGATTCCCAGTGTGTCTGCGCTTCCTGCTGAGTCCTTTAAAGAAACACGATAAGAGAACAGACGTCCTGCCTCCTTTCAGCCTCCTCTCTGAACCTGGAGACTATCTGATCTCAGCTTGTTTAGTCTAAGCCAACATGAGCCCGTTTGTTCACATTTCTAATCTGACAGAGGGAAGAAAGGCGGAAAGTTCACATGAGCCAAATTCTGAGACAGAAAAGCAGTTAAAGGCCCAGAGGGATGATCTTTGTGTCCTTTCAGGGTCACCTGGAAATGTGGAGGACGTGCTGACGGCTGAGACGAGACTCGGTTGAAATTACCTGCACCAAAAACCCGAGCTTCCCAGAGTCACGGTGCATTAAATGAGGAATCGAAGGCTAAAAGGCTCCGGAGATGCTGCAGGAAAATCTGGAAGTCTGATTTAAACGTTTGATTATGGAAAGGCAGCTTTGTCTGAAACCCTGCAGCTCGCTCAGGCGATCAGAGGATGAGTCTGATCAGCTGATGATGTGTTTAAGGTCAAAACACTCTCAGGTCTCTGCTGTTCTTCCTGTTTCAGACTCGCAGAGGGTAGAGCACCCTTTTTACTCCTTAAAACAAAGTTCCTTCATTTTTTTGTTGCGCCATCCTAAACGAGCGAGAACATTTTTTCTAGTCAAGTAGTGGATGAAACATTTTTGCCATAAATTCAGACAGACGGGCGGTGCCGGCCCAGAGACAGAGAGTCTCCACTGCATAACTCAGAAGGCTTAAAACTGCTTCGCATACAGTAAAACGACCTCAACTGCACTAATAAAAAAAGCAGCTGCTGATTTTTATGCTCCTGTGCAGTGAAACAGGTAAACCCTCATCAGCTCGTCTCCGGTGGAAAGTATCTGACACGAAGCTGTAATTAAACTTCTGACTTCCTGTGAGAGTCTGATCCAGATGTGAGTTTAATAACAGCTTCCACAGTTCAGGAGGTGACAGGAAGAATGAACCCGCGAGAGGAAACCGACGAGCTCGCACACGACTCTGCTGAGACGACGTCACAGCACCGATTTAACCAATCAGAGCCATTCTGACCAAAGACTGTATATAAAGATGGCGGAGACACACACCCAAGGTCCCGCCTCCTCAACACATCCCTTTAACTTCCTGCAGCCCGGTCACTGTGAGGTTAACCCTCGAAGGTCAAAGTTCGCACTGATGTAAATAAAAATTTCATGAAGTTTGAAGAGTTTCTGCGGTTTTGTTTTGTTTAAAGGTCAAATTTAGTTTCTGAAACCGGAGCCTGCAGCTACAGCTGAGCCCCACACAGTGACCTGATGGATACTCAGAGGTGAACCTCCTGTAGCTCATTAATGTCTGCTTGAAATGCAGTCAAAGTGAACTTTGGTCTGAGCTTCCCATTGCTTGGAAGTGAAGCCGGAATGTGGCGGGAACAGCAGACTGCCGTGTGCGCTCGCCGGTTACAGAGGTGGGTGGTTAATCAGAAAACGAATCTGAAGATAACCAGGGTAACATTTCTGCATGAACTTTTATCTGGTGTTATAAATGAACCGTCCTCCTTTGCAGCGCTGCGATTCTGCAAAACCCTGAAAACTGATTCGCTGTTCAGCCGAGAAGAAACGAGCCCTCAGGATGATTAACGCCGTGTTAACATCTCTGAACCTAACCCTAACCCTATCCACACTAAAGCTTAATAAATGATCTTCATAAAAGTAAGCATCACATTTAATAACAGGTCAGCGGTGCCCTCTCAGTGTGGATGGCTCTGCAGGAGGCACTACTGCACACGCTCTGAAACGACGTCACAGTTCACTTTCAGACAGCGGGCACGTCGGCCATCTTTGAGTTTAGGAGTGAAATACGCCACCTTCCAAACTTTCAGCATCTTCATCTAAAAAGAGGAAATGCTTTGAGTTTGTTTTTTGCCAAAAAGCCACCAATCTGTGCAGCTCAGGTAACAAAGGGACAGGTAACAAAGGGACAGGTACCAGGACGTCTGTGGCTGCAGATCATGAAAAGCTAAACTAGATGGCTCTTCGGATCGCCCTGCAGCCTCTCCTGCTCACACATGATTGGTCGGTCTGCTCCCTCTGCTCGCTCACATATTTATTCATTTATAGAAAAATATTTGATAACTAAAAGTAAACCCTTCAATCATTCAGCAGACTGAAGCTTAGAAAAGATCAACCACAAAGTATAATGATTAATCTGTGAATCAAAGCAAAAAGCCCTCAGTTATAACCAGATTTCCCCTGAACGATCACCTCCTGTTTTTCCTGCAGATGTTGAAGCCCGGCCTGAGGGACAGCAGTGACCCTGAACGCACCGCGGCCTTTTAATTAGCACACAGCAACAAGAATGTGGAGTTTGTACTTTAAAGAGTGAACAAACAGCAGGAGGGGGCTCCGAGGAGAAGAAAAGGATGCTGTTTGTTGTGGGGGAGCCCGCTGGGAGGGGGTCGGGTGATGGCGGGTAAATAAAGACGCTTCAGCAGCTGGAAGTTTCCACATTCAGGATTCAGATATCCAGACTTCGTTTTCGGGGACTTCTTAAATGAGTTCCACCAGAGAAGTCTGATCCCAGAACTCGTTCAGGGTGGGTAACGATCAACATGCAGTCATGCACACTACAATGTATTTTAGACCTGCAGTCGATAGTAAGAAGTAAAACTATATAAATAGGAATAAAATATGTAATTTACACATCACAAGGAATCTATCAATCTATAAATATGTAGGTTAAAAATATAAGATGGTAGCGTTGCACAGGAGAGTGTTATTGCAGCAGTGGGACTGCAGAGAGGCAGCCACCAAACCAAAGCACTTTTATTTTATGGCTTAAAAAACAAGAAAAACCCTTGATACAGATAATAAAATACCAATAATCAATAATATTAATAATCAGCTGATCCCTGCTTAAAACAAAGAGCGAGTGAAGCCTCTGAAGCTCCCACAGCTCATCCACACATCAGGGGCTCCCTGACTTGAACCCACAGCTCCTGCTCACAGTTACAGCCTGCAGGACTACGAGCTCCTGCTGCTGTTCCAGGAAGTCTCTGCATGAAGAGACGAGGCCTGAAACACAGGCCGCTCTTCAGGACCCTCACACAGCTGACGATAACTTTATCATGGATGACAAGAGCAGACGACAGCTGAGAATCACAAACCATCATCCAAATATCAGCACAACATCTGTGCAACAGAAAATCACCCCAAAATATCGGCCCGTGTGATCAGCGCCACCAGCTGAGCATTCAGGTGAGTCAGATCAAGCACCTTTTATTAAAACACTGATATTTGGTGGTAATAGCTCACTCAAATACTCCAAGAAGCAGCTGATAGAAGAAACTGCTGCTCATCAGCTTAAGTCAGATAACCAGGAAAACAGAGTGACTGAGGAGCCACGAAGAAGCCACAGAGGACAAGGACCTCCTCGTCCTCCTCCATAAAGAAAGAACACAGGAGATTTGGGAGGTTGGAGGAGCTGAGGCCTCCTGCCTCTGATCTCCTGATAGGATTCATCCTCTCTTTGATGGAGGAGGGGGTGTGGGGGTGGGGTGGAGGGCCAGAGTCTGTTTAGGTCTAAGGCCTGAATTCCTGAGCTGACGAGGAAGAGGAGGGACTGTGATTTCTTAATGTGAGCCGATGGCAGTGGACCGG
The DNA here is from genome assembly GCA_024447675.2 of Pterophyllum scalare. Taxonomy (NCBI): domain Eukaryota; kingdom Metazoa; phylum Chordata; class Actinopteri; order Cichliformes; family Cichlidae; genus Pterophyllum; species Pterophyllum scalare. Next base: position 92,197 of record JAMQGT020012200.1, read on the forward strand.
TCCGGGCTCCAGACTTCAGTTGATCCGGCCGGAGTCATCGGAGCAGCTGCTCAGAGGGAGGGAGTTTCTGTTAACAAATGCATGAGAACAGGTTCAGGGACCGAAATGCCCCCAGAACAAAGCCCCAAAGAGCTCACTGTGACACAACAAGCCAAGTCTGACCTTTAAATTGTAGATTTGTAGAAAACGGTGTGAAGATGACTTTCAAACCACACGATGCAATCATTCCTGCCAAAGCCTGAAGTGCAGCGCCTTCTCCGAGCACCGGACAGCATCAAGGACCAAACTACCGTCTCAGGTGCCCCGAGCGACCGCCGAACCTCAGTCAGGCTCTTCAGGGAGGTCAGCTGCTGACAGGCGGTGGCACATGTCACAGTAAGGTCATGATCAGAGGGCGCCTCGTGCCTAAACTGTGCTGGACTCAGCAACACGTCTTCAGGGCGAGTCTCAGACGCGTTCAGGGCTGTGAGGACGTTAGACGATCGCTCCCCGTCTGTCGTTTTTGGACCCAATTGCTTCAGTGAGTTCAGATATTCAGATGTGTTTGTTGCATTTGTACTTTTTTTAAACTGTGGCTATTTGAACCCTCTGAGCTCCTGGTGTCCTGCTCCATTCTTCCACTTTTAATTAATTCCACTGAAACTGACGCATCCAAAAGAGCTCAGCAGGAATGCCCCGGACGATCTCCCGCTGCTTCCTGACGTTCAACTCTCGGCAGACTTTCTGAGTTTGGTGTCAGATAATAAAAGACACTGATAAATGAAAGAAACTGTCGCTGTAAGCACAAATTCATCCTTTTTAGATTTGAAGCATCTGTTGAGACCCTTGTAAGAAGTTTAAATGCAGCTTCAAACGTTCCTTCGTTCCAGCTTCTCAATCATGCAAACTGAAGCTCTCATCCGGACAAACGATGGTCCGCAGACGCTCCCGTCATGAAAACACCGGATATCTGCAGCCCTGCAGGGATCTGTCTGCACGGACAGGAATGTGACAGCGGAGCGGAGAAGAAGTGGCATGGTTGTGCAACAGGAAGAGAAGCTGTTTGACTGAGAGGACCAACCAGGGCTGAAAATCAGATCTGGGATGCAAGAAACACAACTGACAGCAAACTGACTTCAAACACGACACCTGCTGCTTCAAGATAAAACGAACTCTAGCAACTAACGATTTTAATGGGCACCGAGAGAACAGGTGTTTCAGGCCAAATCCAGGCGTGATCAGACTGAATGAGGGCACACTGAGATGTTTGACTTCATGTTCTGCAAGAACTGCTTTAAAAGGAGAAACACGGAGCACACCCAGCCGGGAGGCGATCACATGATTGCAGCCTGAGGTCTGAAAGCAGCTCCCATAAAAACCAACCTTTCAGCTGCTGCTTCACTCAGAGGAGCTGTTTTCCCATCTTATCTGAAGCAGACGAGTCACCGTGACTTTCAGTCGGAGATGCCAGCACCTCAGCTTTAATCCAAGGTTACAGAGATATTGGAGGGGCCCTGAACGCTTTGTGTTGCAGACTCGCTTCCTGTTCGACCGCCGTCTTTGCACAGCATTCATTCACCCTCTAAAGTTTCAAACTGACCTGGATTACAGCCAGCGCTGCCTTTAATCCGGCTGCAAACTTCAGGGCTGACACAGGAAGCCACAAACTGCAGTTCCTCTACCATCCAGCAGAGGTGCCAGTAGTGAGTCCGTCCCCACTGACTCCAAAGTTAAAATGTCCAAATGTATCATGTTTACAAACAAACTGCATTGGTCTCTAGAGCTCATTTCCCCCTAACAAGGCTGAAAGCTGGCATTATTAGGGGTGTGGCCTCTCTGACAGGTGGCTGCACACACACAGTCTATGGATGCAGAAACATCAGCTGATAACTGCATCCTCTCATCCAAAATGACCACTTCCAGCTACCAAAAACCCAACATGGCAACAGCCAGAAACGTGACTGTGAGGCTTCAACGAGAAACCCAGCGGGTGACGCGGCGGCGAGTGTGGGTGACGTAGTGACGCGGCGGCGGGTGTGGGTGCTGCTGTTTATAGTCTGAAGACCTTCAAACGGCCTCAGAAGCTCGGAGATGATCGGTGCCACCAGTCTGCATTGACACAAAGCCTAATTTTACTTCAGAGCCGCTGAAGGCCTTCAGAGCTGAAACAGCTCAGACTGACAGACAGCTGCAGCTCCCGCGCAGGCTTCAGATCCCCCTGAAACATCCAGTCCTCACACTGACTGACTGTTTAACTTTGTGGGATTAAAGAAATGTGTCTGAATGTGAGCTTCCTTGAAGACGAGCTGCAAACAGCTGGCCTCGCTTTGACTGTCTGAGGGGGTCAGTTATTCGCTTCAGTACCTGAGCCCCTCTTTGAAGTCTGAACATGGAGGCCAAACATCAGGGAATTCCTCCAAGATGAAAAACTCAGGAGGAAGATTTAAACTCAGCCTGCGCCTCTGAAGAAGCACCTGATCGGGTTTAAAATGCTCCGGGCTGACTTTTGGCACGAGGTGCACAGAACAGAGAGATTTAAAGGTACTTTGGGGGGGGGGGTGACTTGAAGGGGAAATTTGAGGGTGGGTTTGGGCTGGAGGTCTCTCTCATCAGCTGCAATAAGCCAGCAGCCATCGTCCAGCTGTGTGGCTCTCGTAATCTCCCCGCATCCCAGTTTCCCACGCTGAGCTCATTCCTGAAACTCCAAACAATGCCTCCCTCCTCCCTCCCCTCATACAGCCTCAGACTGGTATAATTTGCAACAGCTGGACATCCCAGAGGAAGAAAAAGGCCTTTTGATGGCCGGTTGGGAAACAGGGTTTTCCCACAGTGCACCGCTCTCTGACTCACAGCGAACAGACGTCTGACATCAGCTGCTGCAGAGCAAACATCGTCATCTGGTCCAGTTTCAGGGTTCAGCTGAGGATCAGCAGGTCCAAAGAACAACCAACTCCCAGCAACATCTGGATGTAGACTCTGCAGAGCGGAGGGTGCAAGCCGAGCTGAGGCCGCATCCCGGACGCCTCCCAGGTGAGAGGTTTCCCGTCCAAAATTAAATCGCATCTCTCAGCTGGTTTGGGATCAGCTCTGGGATATCTGCTGCTCCCACCACCCCGGAGAATAGCGGGACAGTGGATGAATCATGAATGTTGCTTCCTGTGTCCCTGCCCTCCTCACCTGCCGCCCGCTCACTGAGACTCTGACCCAGTGCTGCCTTGGGGGCAGAGAGCTTACACTTCTGCACCGGCTCTGTAGACTCCGGCCTCGCCTGCAGTTCCCAGCATTTATACACAGCTCAAAAAATGAAAGGAAAAAACTGCACATCTATCTATCTATCTGCACTGATATGGAGCGGGTGAGGTGTGAGGAGTGGAAGGATGCCACATCGTTTGAAGGAAATGAAAATGACCGACCTACAGAGGCTGAACTCAAAGACCCTGAACATCAGAGTGTGAAATGATGCAGCAGCTGGAGCATTTAGCTGCAGCAACTCTAAATGGTGCTCAGTAGTTTGTGTGGCCCCCACCCGCCTGTACGCATGCCTGATTAACAGCCCCCTCTGCTGCAGATCAGCATCTCAGAGGTTTCACTGATTAAAGTGCTCCTCTAAGTTTTTTGGAGCTGTGGCTGCATTGCTGCCCGCTGCAGGACTGATGGTACTAAACAGGCCAATCACAGCCATGGTGGGCTGCATCGGTGCTACAGGGAGGTGCATTTCTCAGGTGGGGGCGTAGGGTTTCACAGGGGTCGGCGGTAACTAAGGCCTAGATTTAACAACAGAACCAAAAATCCCACTTTAGCTTCTTTTCCTTCCCACCAGGTAACCATCCATCTCTGCCACCTCTGGAAGCTCAGGAGAAGTGACGGAGAGCTGAAGCCTACAGGGAATCAGCACTTCACCCTGAGGCAGGTATTACTCTTCCTCAGGCTCACCTATCAGGAGCTTCAGGTGCTCCACACAGAGCTTTCCGACTGCCTGTCCTGTGGACAGCGAGAGGCTTTGAGCTCTTAGGAAGGGTGAAGGCAGCATGGAAAAGAAAATGGGTGTTTTCATTTATAACCAGACAAAAATCTAGGCTTGATAGTTAAAATTAAGGAACAGTGTTGACGTTTTATCCTGATTATCCCATTTTAATAATTACTGGAAGCAAAGATCCAATTCCCTCCTCAGAGCTCAGCTAGATGGTTATTGCAGAAAGCTGAGGAGGAAGAAGACCGCTCGTTCTTCAGCTTCCTGCAGCTGATTCTTTGATTGGTGGAGGCGGGCTCGGGGCCTCCTTCACACGGACACATGAATATTCAGCACTCTTCACAGCAGAGGAATGTGGAGAGTTTGGAGGAGGAGCAGCTTTCCTGTACATCAGCTCATTTTTACTGCACAAAATCCCTTTGATCGAGTTTGGAAAACCTCAGGAGCGCCATCCCAGGAACCCTTCCTCTGATCAAATCTATATTCATCCTAACTTCTCCTCCTCTCGGAAACGCTCCCATCACAATTCCCATCATTCAGCTCAACTCAGATAAATGAGGGAGCCCCCCCTCCAAAAAAACCTAGCACCCCCTCTCCCCAGCCGGGTTTTTTCCTCTTTGCGGGTCTTTTCATGTCACCCTCGGCCTCATCGAGTTAGGACATGTTGCTTTCCTGCTGCAGACACACTGCAGCACTTCAAAGAGTCCACACAAACACACACACATGCACGCACGCGCGCGCAGACACACACCTGAGCACTACAGTCAAACGCGGCAGGTTTCCTGAGATTAAGCTGCAGCTTATCGTGTGCTGAGGATCTCACACACAGTTTGGAGATGAAACACGGATAGAGCTGCGCTGCTACGGCATGCCCTTAGTGCCAAAATTCTGTTCAGTGACGATGTGACAAATATTTGTCCTTGAGCTGTGAAAAACCGTGTCAGCGAGTTACAGCACGAGAAGCTTCCTGACGCATTTCAATCTGTTCCACCCGCAGAACACCGAATGTCAGCGCCGGGGTCAAACCTCAGCAGAGCCGAGAGCAGCTTGGTAAAAAGATTATTGACACTACTGCAGATCATCCTCTGTAACAGGCCAAAACTTAAAGATCAATCCTTTCATGTCAACGTAAAGCACACAGGCTGGAAGCTTCACGGTTTCTCGTGTTTTAATAAAAAATGAACTTGAAGCTTCAGAAACAGTGTTTTCAGGTTTTCCCACATTGTGTTACACTCAAAGCTGAAGTAAAGACTCACACGCCTACAGTGAACACAGCAGAGACGCACACTTAAGAGGAAAGCTCACGTTTCCCCTCATTTCTGAGTTTCTAGAGCTCCTCTGCTCCGGTTTCTGAAAGGATCGTGGCAGAATGAAATATTTAGAAGATCAGATCAACAGGAAATGACCTCATCAGGCAGCGTTTACCAAACTCAACGAGCTGCTCAGTCATCAACAAACAGCCACACGATGACTTCCTGAAAGATCAAACCAAAGAAAGGCCAGCGTTTCCCACAGGGGTCGCTGAGGTCTGTGGATCTGTGGCAGGAGCACTGTGAGAGGACAAATAACTGACTCAGGATCAGTGAGTCCGTGGACCGCAGCATCACATGAAGCAGCTCTCCGCCTGCTGACAGAGGCCCAGCTGCAGATGGTGGAGGTGCAGACGGGACGCTGCAGTGTGGTGGAAGCAGATTATGTGTTTTTAGATTAACAATATCAAGAACCACAGCGACCTGAGACAGGAAGAACAGGTGCTAACCAACTAGCAGAGACCAAACCTTCAAAATAAGAGCAGGGAAATATCAAGTGTGAGCGAATCCTGCAGAGCGAAGACAGGGATGTCTTGGACCCTCTGAGGTCTACAAGGCCTTGACCTCACAGGGTCAAAGGTGAACGTGCACACTGATGTGGCGGCTCTCCCACATCCATCTCTGCGTGAAAGAAGAAAAAAAAAACTTGTTTGGTCCACCAGCAGCACTCCAACCTGTAGGACGTCCTCAGTGATGGCCGGTGGCCATCTGATGCTCACTTCCTGCTTTCTTTACGTGAATCCAGCGACTGTACTGATCTGTGTCTCAATGGTGTGACTTCACACACCTGAGCGCAGCCGACCTGCTCTAATCAGGCAGCGCCGCAAGCGGAGAGAAGCGCGTGTGATTAAGGCTGCAGCTCAGCACCTGAGGCCACAGAGATGGCAGCTCAGCTCCAGCAGCAGCATGACCGAAGCCCTCAGGAATGTGTTAAAAACAGAGGCGCCTCCGGCTGCAGAAATAGACAGGTATTTTTAAAAGGGCCAGACTCAGATGACTCCAGCAGGGCCACACATCATTCAGGCAGAGCGTCACAGCAGCTCCGTGCAAACCTTTCAAAACATACACTTTAAATTCAGACACCCCCACCCACCTTAAAGTCGCTTCATATTTCCTCCATCATAAAAGCTCCAGTCTGCATTTCCCTCACATCAGAAAATAAGTGTCCTCCAGGGTTCAAGCACCCCTTCGTGTCCCAACTCCACACAAAGTTGCTCTCATTTAAACTTTTTCATCTCGTTTGGAAAGCTGCCGACACAGCCCCCACAATCAGACCTCCTGGATCCCTCTAAGCTAAATTGTCATTCCCAAAGATTCCCAGCTACATCCCTGACTCCAGCTCGGACTGAAAAAATAGAAGTCAACTACATCAAAGCAGACTGTCCCCTCTGACCCTCATGTTTCCCACCGTTTGAAGCCAGTTCATATTTCCTCCATAACACAAAGAAGTCGTCTCTCCTTCAGGAGCCACCTACAGAAGAAAGCCTCACCAGACTCCAGAGAAAATTCCACAGATTTAATCCCATCCACTTCGCTGCTTTGGGTCATAAACATTATAATTCAGGAAACTTCCCACTAACCAGCACCTCTCCCAGCTGCTCACTGCGCTGCACACAGACTGGAAGCGCAAAGTTTATAGCGTCCTTTTATCGAACTGAAGCGGGGTTTGATGTGTTGGATGGAAGCCGAATAAAAGAGTGTGTGTGTGTGTGTGTGTGTGTGTGTGTTGTTGTTGTTTCACGCAGAAAAGGAGGAAAAATTAAATTCTGGGTTTTTTGCTCGGGGTTTGGAGACGTGCGGGGGTCAGAGCGCGGCGGAGGAGGTCCGAGTACAGCGTGGTCACGTCTGCCTCGCTTGGTTCTAATTATCTGAGGCCATATCAGGTAATAAATCTCGGAGTTTCGCAACCTCTATTTCCCCCGCAGACTCCACAGAAAATTACTCTGATTCAAACTTTCCATCCAGTTTGTTGCGCTGTTCCCACCGCTGCTTCTTCGGAACGTGAGGACGTGCAGTTTAACGCATGAAACAACCAACACACACCTCTGCCCCAGCTCACTGCGCTCGGACCTGAAGCGCAGAAATTCACCAGTTAAATATTAAAGAAAGTGTGTTTTGTGCGGTTTGTGTGTTTCGGCTGTGAGCCGAATGAAACAGCGACTCATCCAGATGTGCAAACTTGTGTGGCTGTGTTGGTTTGTGCAGCTGTTTCAGCAGGAAGGACAGAAAACCTTAAATTGGGAGTTTTTTAAAGGGGGTTCGGCGCGAAGAAGAAGCGTTCGGGGGTCTTACCGAGGTGCAGGGTGAGGTTGATGGAGTTCGGGTATTGGATCCCTGCCAGCATGGTCTGGCTCTGCCACCAGGTGATGTCCTGCTGGTTGTTGTAGTCGGTCAGGTACGCGGCGCCGTGGTGGTTCCGCGGGTCGCGGGCGTCGCAGATGTGGCACGACTTGGTGACCCCGGTGGCGCCGGTCTGCACGCAGTACTCTTCGGGCGGAGTGCCGCAGGTGTTGGTGGCCACCACCGTCACGTTAAAAGCGGCGTTAACGAACTCGGGCATGCAGCGCTGCGGCCGGTCGTGCTCGTCCGAGCACTCGTCCATGGCAGCGCGCACGCACACCGCCGCCACCCAGCCCAAAGCCACCAGAGCCCGGATAAGACTCGGCATTTTTCCTGCTCCCTCCGTCCTCCCTCACGACGAGAAAACTGTACGCGGTGGCTCCCTCACGAACTCTGCTTCAACTTTCCCAAAGTTCGCAGAAACTATCCGGTTACCGGCATGAAACGTCTCCGAGCACCGACTGAAGCCTGCGGCGGGTCTCCTCCGTCCAGGCCGCCTCCGCAGCTCGTATCCCGTCTGTGCTGCTGTCCTGTGTGCGGGTCTGCGCTCGGGCCTCAGCTCTTTGTGTCCGCCGCCGCCATGCAACTCCAGCAGGACAGGAAAAGACGAGAGTCCAGACTACACCCAGCGCGCTACTGCGCAGCTCCGCGGCGCAGAGGACCCTCCGCCACTTCCGTCACCTGCAGACCTCCTGTGGGCGTCCACAGGAGGAAAATACACCGGAGAAAGATACAGGCGGAGGGCAGGCATCAGCCTGAAGGCCATTTGAACTGTTTATGATGAAAACAGCCTGAACTAAAGAGCAGCTTTAAAGAACGGAAACAGACACAATTCAGAGACAACCCGCAGCTCCTCTGTTCAGGTGGGTTTGTCCTCTGAACATGTGGAGTTTATTGATTCTGAGATTTCAGACAGTTTGTCCTGCAGTCAGAGATAACGGGCACCACAGCAGACCCGGGGGGGGGGTAGGATGCCACCGGCTGGATAAAAGACTGGAATGTGAGAGAGCCAGCGATTAATAATAACTCATGATTATATGCAGCGCGGGGTATAAACAGAGTGCATCATGGGAACCCCCCCCCCCCAGCAGCCTAGGCCTATAGCAGCATAACTAAGGGAGGTTCAGGGTCACCTGATCCAGCCCTAACTATAAGCTTGATCATAAAGGAAAGTTTTAATCCTAATCTTAAAAATAGAGGGTGTCTGTCTCCTGAATCCAAGCTGGGAGCTGGTTCCACAGAAGCTGAAGGCTCTGCCTCCTGATACAGTTTGTAAAATAAACAAATAAAGGAAACACAGGAAAAGTGAAATAAAAGAAAGAAATAATGTTAAATACATTTTATAAATAAAGGAGTACATGTGTGAGGCTCGGGGATCCATGCTGCTGCACCGTTCACCTGCAGGCCGTGGTGTCAGTCATTTGTGGATTATTACCCCTAAATAAATACATGTTTTACCAACAATACATAAAAACACTCACTGGACACTTAATTAGGGACACCGTTCAACTGCTTGTTACTGCAGATCTCGAATCAGACAATCACATGGCAGCACCTCAGGACCTGCTGAAGCACTGAAAGGGTCACACTGTGGGGATCTTTTTTCTGGCACACTTTGGGCCCCTCAGTACCAGTTCAGCATCACTTACACCCCACAGCCACGACAGTGTGCCCTCTTCTGACGGAGGCTGCCAGCAGTAACAGACCAAAGCTCAGATCATCCCAAACGGCTCCACAGTCACAGATCTCAGTCCAGTGGAGCATCTTTGGGATGTGGTGGAACAGAGATCCCCATCGTGGATGCAGCTGACACATCTGCAGCAGCTGTGATGCTGCCATGGCAACATGGACCAAAATCTCTGAGGGAGGTTTCCAGCAGCTCGCTCATTCAGAGTGTTGAAGAATCAAAGCAGCTCCGAAGGAAAAAGGAATAATAATTATTATTTATATAATTACAAATGGCTTATTTTATAGTCTGTAATTTGGTCCAACATGTCCAAAAGCAGGTCAAACACCCTAAATCACATATTTCCTAAAAGGCCCATGGTCTCTAGATTGGATATGGCAGCTGGCTCTCTTTACACACCTGACTTGCTGCACTTATACCGTCGCAGATTTGTGCAGCGATTTGTCTGTAATCGAGGGTTCATTCACCCTCAGTTCAGACTCACAGGCGGGTTGCGTTCAGGTCTCCTGGGACTTTGCCTCAGTAACTATAGATCTCATTGTACGTACCACCAGGTGGCGTATTACTCAGTCTAAGAGTGTCGCATTAGGCTGCTGGTAGTAGTGGCTGTACGGATGCAAGGCTGGCTCAGATGGGCTCAGATGCCGGCGTCCTGACTCATTCATGCATTGCTTTGATTCTCCCTCTCCAAAGGGGCAGCGCTTCAGGGCACACTACATGGGTAAAAGTACCCTCATGCCTTTTACATTCCCAGCATAAACGAGCTTCCAGTAGACTCATTTCATGAAGACTGACAGGTGCACAGTAGTACAGTGCACACTAGGTCCATATCAATATTCAACTTAAGGCTAGCCTTAGATCTGCACATCATCCATGCAGCGTGCTGGCAACCATCTTCTCAAAGCCAGAAACTGAGCGATATCTGTGCATTCCCCAAACTTGAAGGGATCTCCAGAAATCTGCCTCATCTTTGAGACTGAACTGTGTCCTGAGCTCCTCACAGGATCTGAGTCAGTTATCAGCAGTCAGACTCCAAATACCCCACGAGTGAAGAACATACCTGTTTACACAGGGAGACCTTCAATAATCTGTGATGTTTGATCCTCCTGAATTGCCCCTTAATGTGTTATTTTTCAACAGTACCTCAGTTGGACAGAAGGGGGCAGTGACGTCCTGCTTGATCCCTGACCGTCCCAGGTGACAGCTCTCATTGGTCCAATGCTTCTTGCTCTTCAGAGCTTTGTAAGCTGTAGCATCATCAGCAGGTAATAAAACTGAGGAGTAATCATCATATTTATGGTATTTATCAGACTGAATCCTCCATTTCTCCTTCTTAAGAAGGGGAGTTACATTAATCCCATTTAGATGGGTACCATCAGCACAGAGTTTGAAAGGATCCATTCAGACTGCCCACAGCTGGATGACACACTTTAGCATAACTCTGATTTTTGTACTTGGACAGAAACGTGCTGAGGAGTGAAGAGAGAGTGCTGAGAAGATGGAAGGAGGATTTTGAGGAGCTGATCAATGAAGAAAATGACAGAGAGGAGGAGGATGGATGGAGGACAGTTAGTGAATCAGGGAGTGAGGACAGCTATGAAGAGGATGAAAAGTGGAAAGGTGAATACTACTACTACTACTACTACTAATAATAATAATGCATTTTATTTGTGGGCGCCTTTCAAGACACTCAAGGTCACCTTACAGAATAAAAGAGTAACATAAGAACAATTAAACAAGTACAAAATAAGCAGCTTTACAGGAATAATAAAAATAATTTGTTAAAGTAAATGAAATCCCTAGTAACCACTGTAATTAGATTCTGAATGCTTGTTTAAACAGGTGAGTTTTTAGATGGGGGTTAAAGAGGGACAGACTATTGATGGACTGTGGGAGTGAGTTCCAAAGATGAGCGGCTGTGTAACAGAAGGCTTAGACCCCACTGTAGATAGACGGACAGGAGGTGTGGTGAGAAGCATGGAAGAAGAGGAATGAAGTGTATGTGAGGGATGTATGGGGGTGCAAGGTTATGAAGAGATTTGTAGGTGAGGAGGAGAATCTTGTATTCAATACGATGGATTATAGGAAGCCAGTGAAGTTCTTGAAGGATGGGGGTGATGTGTTGAGTGGAAGGGGTTTGGGTAATGATGCGTGCAGCAGAATTCTGGACCATTTGAAGTTTACGGAGGAGTTCGAGAGGTAAACCGGAGAGAAGTGAGTTACAATAATCAATGCGAGAAGTGACCAGGGAATGAACAAGGATAGCGGTGCTGATGGGTGTGAGGGATGGACGAAGGCAGTTGATGTTACGTAGATGAAAATATGCAGACCGAGTAAGGTTACTGATGTGAGCCTCAAAGGAGAGGGTGCTATCCAGGATGACATCCAGGCTCTTGACTTGGGAAGAGATAGGGACACTGAAGTTGTCGATAGTGAGTGTAAAATGATTTGATTTGGAAAGAGTGGACTTTGTGCCAAAAAGCAGAATTTCTCTTTTCCCGTTGTTTAATTTAAGAAGATTATGCCAGAACCAGGTTTTTATTTCCAGGAGACAGTCAGAGAGGGAGGGTGGGGGAGGACTGCATTTGGCTCGGATGAGACGTAGAGCTGGGTGTCATCCATGTACTAATGAAAAAAAGAATATCATATTTTCTAAAGATATGTCCAAGTGGTAGGAGGTAGATGATAAAGAAGAGAGGACCAAGAACCGAACCCTGAGGAACACCAGCAGAGACTGGGGTAACACATGATCTGGAAGTTTTAAGCTGGACAATGTGGGTACGGCCAGAGAGGCATGACTGGAACCAGGAAAGTGGGGTGCCTGTGAAACCTATAGAAGCTAATCTATGAAGGAGGATGGAGTGTGAAATGGTGTCAAAAGCTGCACTGAGATTGAGGAGAATGAAAAGACTGATAAGTCCGGAATCATTGGTAATCTTAATCAGAGCTGTCTCGGTACTGTGTAGGGGACAAAAACCAGACTGAAATTCTTCAAAGAAATTTTTGTCAGAGAGGTAAGTGTAAACTTGGTCAGTCACAGTTCATTCAAGAATTTCTGAAATGAATGATAAATAAGAAATGGGTCATAAGTTATTCAGATTGCTGGGATCGGCCCCAGGCTTCTTTAACAGAGAAGTAATTGCAGCTGTTTTAAGTGAAGATGGAACCTGACCAGAAATGAGAGAGGAATGGATAATATCAGTTATGAAAGGGGACAGAGATGGTATGCAGGTTTTGACTAGGTAGGTTGGCAGGGGATCAAGTTGGCAAGTAGACCGTTTGCATTTCTGAATAATTGTAGATTTTTTAGTAATAGTATGGAGCAGAAAACTAGAAAATGTAGAGGTGGGGGGATTACAAGAGCCTGTATGAGATGGGCAGGGCATGGAAGGACTCTGAGAGGCTAAATGTTGGTGAATTTGTTGGATTTTGGAATTAAAGAAATTCATAAGATTATTGCAATGCATATGAAGTGGTAACATCAGGAGGTTTGAGGATGGTGTTGAGAGTGAAGAACAATATTCTTGAATTTCCTTCACATGACCTGATATGGTTAGCGTAATACTCTGCCTAAGCATTCTTGTAATCTTGAATGTGATTGGCATACATATCTTTATGAACAGTCAGTCCAGTTTTCCTGTGAAAAGCGATGACCTTTGGCCTCAAGGAGTCGCAGTTCAGGAGTAAACCAGGGTGTGGAATGAGAAAAGAAGACAGTGCGAGTTTTAACAGTCTGAGGAGATGGAACGAGGTGGGTTAATATTGGAGATTGGTAAGTTGGTGTTCAGAGATACTAGTTTATGATCAGATATGATAAGATCAGATGCAGTCCAGTTAAAAGGAGTTACTCCGGAGCAGCAGACAAGATCCAATGTGTGGCCTTTGGTATGAGTGGGAAAGCTGACATATTGTTGCAGACCAAAACTGTCCAAGCAGGATGTGAGATCCCTGGTGAGTGGGTCTGTGGCATTATCCATATGCACATTAAAGTCACCCAGCAAGATAAAATTGGGTGACCGTGAATAATGAGGTCAGACATGCAGAAAACTCATTTATAGACCACATTACTGTGGTCACAGAAAATTACACGCAGGATACCGGCAGCCAAACATGCCAGCATTCACCCGGGTGACTGGTCCACATGACACACCTGTGGAGGTATGGAGACGTCCAGGAGAGAGGGCAGTGGACCTTCTGACCAGATTGTTTAACACAGTCTTGGAGGGTGAGAGGATGCCTGAGGAATGGAGAGGAAGTGCACTGGGACTGATTTTCCGGAACGAGGCTGATGAGCAGCTGCAGGAACCTCAGAGAGAGGAAGCTGATGAGCCACAGCATGAAGATCTGGAAAAGAGCCATTGAAGCTTAGTTAAGGAAAGGTGATGATCAGTGAGCAGCAGGATGGCTTCATACTGAGAAAGAGCTCTACAGATGTGATGTTTGCTGAGAGTGATGATGGAGAAATTAGAGGTTAGAAGGAGCTTCAGTGAGCCTTTGTGGATCCAGAAAAAGTAGATGATAGGCTGCTGAGAGAGGAGCTGTGGGACTGCATGAGGAAGTCAGGAGTGGCAGAGAAGGATGTGAGGGTGGTGTAGGACGTGTATGAAGACAAAGAGAAGCTGTGGTGAGGTGTGTGGTAGGAGTGACAGGTGGGTTGAAGGTGGGGGTGGGATCATATCAGGGATCTGCTCTGAGCTCTTTCCTGTTTCAGTGGTGATGGACAGGCTGACAGATCAGGTCAGCAGGAGTCTCTGTGTTTGTTTCTGTGACCTGTTGTAACTTCTGCTGCCCTCTTGGTCAGGTTTCTCACCTGGATAAAGGATGTGTAGTCTGTCTCAAGAGCTCCACTGGCTAGGACATCCCAAAACACCTCACCTGGGAGGGATCCTAGTCAGATGGCCAAATCACCTCAACTGCTTTATTTTCATGTGGAGGAGTAGCAGCTCTGCCAGTACCTGTCAGCTGCCTCTAGAGTCCCACAGGCTAACCAGGCCCGATAGGACTCTTCCTTCAGCCCGATGGCTCCCTTCAATTCTGGTGTCCACCATCTGGTTTGGGGATTACTGCCAGGACAGGCAGTGACCACCTTGCTGCTGCAGCTCCATACAGAACCTTCCAACCAATGCACATTACACCTGACTCCTGTGGTGCTTCCTGCAGGTCAGTGGACCTATAGAAGTTAGGCCTGGCCACCAAACACTCGTAACCCGCCCTCCTCCCCAGGCCTGGCTCCAGGGTGAGGCCTGGTAACCTTGTCCTGGGCAGGGTAATCATGTCCTCAGTACTGTGAACCACTCTGGCCCCTCACCTGGGATCGCTCAGACACACAAATGTTCCTTGATGATCGGGTGATGATTCATGGAGGGCGGGTTTGCCTGGTTAATTATAATCAATATTTATTCCCACATTTATTTTAAAAAAAAGAAGTCATTTTAAAATTTGTTATTCACTTTTGGATCTGCTTATATTAAATAAGGTACAAAATAAAGTGAGACAGCGCCTCCTGCTGTTGCTTATTGTGACCCTGGACCTTCAAAAACATAAAACCTTTTTATCCAGCTGAATACCTGTGAGCCGAGGTGTGATCAGAAAGGCTTTCCTTACAATTCCAAATGTATTTAAACTTTCTGGTTTCTTTGATGGACGCCAAGTTTGTGTAAAAAGTTAAAAGTCAAATGAGTCCCGATGAGCTGAATCTTCATCAGAGTTAAATGGAGTGTGAAGAGGAGGAGTAAAGGAAAACAGCAGGGGGAATATCAAAGGTTTATTGGTTATCAGATAATCAATAAAACAAACATCAGCAGATTCCTGATCAGTGTTTCAGCTGCAGAGGGTCACATTAATCTTCCACCTGCTCATCATCACAGCTCTGTTTACATTTTCTACAATAACTAAGACAAACGCACAACTGCTTCCTCATGTTTTTCATTTCTAATATCCTCCTCTGTACCCTCCTCCACCTCCCCCATAACCACCCCCCCCTTTATAACCGCCTCCTCCATATCCTCCACCCCCTCTATAACCACCTCCTCCATTCCCTCTATAACCACCTCCTCCACCCCCTCTATAACCACCTCCTCCACCCCCTCTATATCCTCCGCTGCCCCTGTATCCTGATCCACCTCCTCTGTATCCCCCTCCTCCTCCATATCCTCCCCTATAACCTCCCCCCCCCTCCGTATCCTCCTCTGTAGCCTCCTCCTCCATATCCTCCTCTGTAGCTGCTTCCTCCTCCTCCATCAAAACGAGGCATCTTCGGAGGTCGATGGACCGTCTCCCATCCTGTACAGACACACAGAGATGAGGAGTAATCAGGAGACAATGTGAACATTAACAGAGGATGATGATGATGATGATGAAGCAGAGACTAAAGATCAAAAATCAAAGTTTGTTCACTGAGGGAGAAAAATCGCTGTTTTAAACAGGAGTAACTGAACTTTGATTCATAGAAATAAAAAAATCTAACTGTGGGATTCATTTGGAGAAATAAAATAGGGTCGGGGGGCAGGTCATGGCTGTGTGTGTGTGTGTGTGTGTGTGTGTGTGTGTGTGTGTGTTACCTCTGGTTGTTGGCCATCATGTTGAGCCCGGCCGCCGACGGTTTGGAGATGTGTCTGATGATGTTCAGGAGCCGCTCATTGGTTTGGTCCATCTGTCTGATGTACTCTGGGTCTTTGGTCACCTCCACCACCACAGCCTCCAGAGCGGCCCGCAGAGCCAGGATGCCCCCCGCCACCTCATGTGGAACCTTCAGTTTGATCCTGCAAATATTAAAGGTGAAAGGTCACTGACGAGAGAGCAAATGCTGAACTGGAAGCTCGTGGACAGAACCACAGTGACTGTGCATCATCATTAACGACAGCTCTGACATCAAACTGCGACGCTCTCTCACCAATCGTCAAGCTCCACGATCTCTCCGTTGGAGGTGATCTTCTTGCAGGCAAACAGCAGCAGCTGCAGAGGGCTGACCAGAGTCATCCCTTTGGCTGAGATCGCTCTGGTTCGGATCTGACAATATTCAGGAAAGTTTATACATTTACAATATAATGTCCAAACCACCCAACAAATGCTAAACAAGGGTTCTCGTTACTTCCACTGAAATGTTGGCCAGCAATGCTCTGATGCTTGAGCCAGAAAACCTAAAGAAATAACACAAATAAAATCGTGGAGTTTGGTTCACCTTCTCGCTGAAGACAAAGAACGGCGATGGGTAGATCATGTCGTGACTGCTGAAGGGACAGTTGACGGAGGACTTGTGGATGAGGGCGTTGCGGCCCTCGGTGGTCAGGATCTTCCTCTTCTCTTTGTGGTAGCAGACGTTGGGGTACGAACCGAAGGTGAGCAGAGAAACCACCACGTCCAGGTTGTTGTCCGGTCCCACAGTGTTGAACATCTGCGTCATGAGACACTCTGAGGGAAGCGACAGCACAGGTGAGCTGTCTGCAGGTTCAAAGGCAGTTTTATGTGTCAGAGTGGTTTGCTCAGGTACCTTCAGGGAACCCAGAGTTCACCAGGATCTCCTTCAGCTGGACTTTGGCCTCCCAGGTCATCCTCAGAGTCGACATGTTGAGACGTTTGTGCTCACAGAAGCGACTCTCCGCCTCCTCCCCGTTAATCCTGAGCATGAGCACGACAACAAAGCGTTCATTAACGTTGCAGCTGCTGTCTAATCGTTTCAGGGAGAACGACGACACCTCACGTCACCGTTTTGTGACTTTACCACTCTATAAATAAAGTTTCTTGCACCATGCAGCTGCCGCTGTTAATCTGCAAGTAAAACAGCCCACACAGACCTGACGTCATCCCAGGCCTGGAACACGGACAGCAGCGCCACGTGATCCGAGAAGCGACTGCCGGCGAAGTTTCTGTGCACGAACCCGAGACGTTTTCCCTCACTGACGAACGGCTCCGGGAAACAGGACGCCGCCGAGATGGTGCACATCGCGTCGCCAACGCTGGAGGGAGACACGAAAATGAGAATTTAACTGAGAGACGGGATGCTGAGACGTGAATCAGAAGGTAAAGAGACGAGAAACTGACTGGAAGATGCAGCCCATGATCATCATCTTCCCCAGCCGAGGCTCGATCGGCAGCCGAGCCAGAATCCGCCCCAGAGGGGTCAGCTCGTCGTTGCAGTCCAGAGCGTCCAGCTCTGAAACAAACACCCAAATTGTTCATCAATTAACTCTAAAAACTCGATTAAAAATTACTGCAATGCTTCGTTTAATCCACGAGACTGTATTTATTTCAAGGCTTTAGGAACATTTTGCAGAGTAACATGAAATATTAAAAAATATTAATTAAATTGTATTAATATTTAAACCTCTCAGCTCTATGCTTTTTTTGACCATTTTAACTGTGTTAATGCATATGGAATAAAATTTTACAAGGATCTAGGTTTCATTCAGATTTTTTAATTTTCAACTTCAGCTACTTAAATATATCAATAATGTGGTGTATACATTTAATTGTTCCTCTTGGCTCTGTCATGGACACTTTTGGCCAATTGAAACCCATTAAAACTACAGTTTTTAATTCCTTGTTATCTGCAACATAAAATCATACATTTTGGGCACAACTGCTTTCATTCTAAACTCAAGACATGGAATTTGTAATTTTTAACAATTTCTACCAGATTAGATAATTTATTCATTTTCTGGCCAAGCAGGCAGTTTTGTGTAATGTTCTTAGTTTCCAATGGGGCATACTGCACTCCAGTGGAGCAAATAAATCACACAATTTTGACATACGTGTGATGTAAGTTTTTTTGTGTGTGCATGAAAATCATTATGCCTTCATGTGAAATTCTAGCACAAATATGTATTTGAAAGACAGACTGAAATAGATTATGACCTCCAAGTTTCCAGCTATTGAGCTTTGAGTTTTCCAGGTAAACTTGGCTTTGATGCACATGTTCAAAGCACTTGTAGCTTTGTTCTTTTCATTAAAAAAATACCACACCCAAATATCTAATCTCCAACAAATCACTGGCCATCCTGCAGAGTTCAGAGATGCAGCTGCAGGGGAAACGACAACCACCTCTGGCTTTGTTTGTAACTGTGTCCTGGAGTTTGTGCAGCTGCAGCCAAGACTGCTGCCAGAAGTAAGCTTAGCAGCTTCAAGATCATTTTTTCTCCAGCAAGGTCATATTCACTGCTTCAAGGACTTGACTATGTAATGTGCTCAAAGAGCAAAGATGGGGAGAAATCCTCTATATTGAAGAGACATCAACCTTGGGTTCATCCTGTATGATCACTAAAGTCCTCTCTGTCCGTCTGTTTAAGGTCAGCCTGGCACCAACACGTTCCCATAGGGCTGCCTTTAATGTGTACCTCGATAATCACTGTGTGAAGTATCATATAATATAGGAAAGTCAAACACAGCCAAAATGATGCTTTCCTTCATGCTGAAAGTGGCTGCAGACTGCAGCGTGTAGCATACTCTCCACTCATTGGTCAGTCAATGAAACCCTTGCTGATTGGTTTAGAGCCACGCCACAGCGACAAAAGCAGAACATTTTTCAACTTTGTTGTGTCGCGTCGCCTGGTCGCGTGTGCGTGTCTACGTGTACGAGCTCGAAATTTCACATGCACGAATGTCGCCGGTCGCTTAGCTGGAGGAGGGCAAGCGATTGTCGCCTCATCGCACA
The DNA here is from genome assembly GCA_024447675.2 of Pterophyllum scalare. Taxonomy (NCBI): domain Eukaryota; kingdom Metazoa; phylum Chordata; class Actinopteri; order Cichliformes; family Cichlidae; genus Pterophyllum; species Pterophyllum scalare. Next base: position 111,132 of record JAMQGT020012200.1, read on the forward strand.
AGCTCCATAGGAAATGAATGGAGAGCGAGCGACGTCGCTCCCCATGTGTCGAGGCCCTGACAGAAGGACTCCAAGGACACAATGTGAAAACTTCTTTACTTCTTTTTTCTTGGAACTCCTCAGAAGACAACTGGCTCTGGTTAGTACAATCAAGGAGAAACAAACCAGAGCTACCTCCCCAGCTCCTCCAACTGTGACAGCACAAGATTCTGTCGTCTGTCTTTGCTTTCACCAAAACTATCATGGCAGTATCCTACACGCCCAAGCGAGGGAAGAATGTGCTTCTTTTGAGCACAAAGCACAAAGCCAAGGCACCCGCTGCCCGGCTTCTACAAAGTCTTGGCATACAATGCCTTCGTTCTGTGGACTCAGGCCATACTGAGTGGGAGTCCTCGAAAACCTACTAACGAAGAGTGTTCCTGGAAGAGCTTGGGCACATGCTGATGACCCCAGCAATTTCAAGACGGCCTTGTCTCCCACACTCAACAACCACTGCTGCAGTAGTTGCTGGGATACAGCAGTCTGAATCAGAACGTGGCCCACAGCCTGCCAACAAAATCAGGAGAAGGTCAGAACTGTGCACCAACAGAAGAATGGTCCTTGCAGACAGTTTCCACAGCTGGAGCAAGTGGTTCCGATTCTACTGTGGTTTGCACATCCTGCCACCCTTGACCATGCACACACAGGCACCGAAACACATTTCTAAAGCATTTTGCAAAAACAAACAAAAAAACACAGAAAATAATAAATGGCCACTTTTGGCCATGGACAAGCTGAGAGGTTTTTTTCATCACTGCACAGGAAAGTAATGATACATAAAAAGCATTGATACTGCTAATAATTGGCATGCATTTAGCTGTGATGAAGGTTAAAAAATAAATTAGGTTGCATGTGTTATTTCATTAAAAAAAAAAAAATTGTGACTTTTATATTTTTCTCATTTTATAAATGATTAGGATTATATGATATAACTGGGATTTAAAAGGTCAAAATTCAGAGTTTGAATCAAATTTTGGCTTTAATTAAAAGGACTGAGTTGTGAAAGTGTGAAAATCGGTTAAAAATAAATCAGAAAACAGGAAAAATGTAAAAAATTACACACACTGTTCGTTAGTGGCCATTTTTGTCGACGAACAAGCTAAGAGGGCAGTAAAAACGAACAAGGTCAGAGGGTTAAAACTAAAACCTTTTTTTCGTAGGCCAGTAAAACTCTGATACTACTTTTTCACCACTGATGTCAGTTTCAATGAACCGGTGAAGTGCTTAACGGGCCTGTGTTTCCACCACACTTTGTGAACCACATTTTGTTTCCTCATCATTCATAACTACAGCATCATTCACCACTGCGATGCAGATTACACAAAGTCACATGTCCCCCTGCTATGCACCAACCCCGGCAGCCTTTATGATCAGTTTACCTGCCAAGAACTGAACTCCAATTAGACAGGTTAGGGGCCTGTTGTACCTTTCAGAGTGTGTTCAGCCTCAATGACGGCATCCAGTGGCGGCGGCTCGATGGCCTTGGATAGGAAGTGCCCGATGCCTCCGAGTCTCAGCAGTTTGATGCTCAGGGCAACTTCATGCAGCGGAGTCCTGAAGATCTCTGGAGTCATGTGAGTCTCCAACCTGAAGAGCCGCACACACACACACACACACACACACACCTGTTCACACAAAACTGCAGCCTACGGTGTGAGGGAGGGGGGTTAACACGTCTTACCTCTCGAAACGAGCACGGCTACAGAGGTGGAAGCAGAACCCTGGCCGGACTCTTCCGGCTCGACCTTTCCTCTGCTCCAGGTTGGTCTTGGAGGCCCAGACGGTGGCATAGTTGGTCATATTGTTGTGGGAGGTGAAGAGCTTCACTTTCTGCCTGTGACGACAGCGAGAGTGTGACCTTTAACCTTTAACCCCCTGAGACACTGACTTCAGGAAGGAAAAGTAGACCTCTGAAGGCTCACAGTCCGCAGCAGTGGCACACTTACTTGCAGGAGTCGATGACGTAGACAACGTCATTGATGGTGATGCTTGTCTCCGCGATGTTGGTGGACAGAATCACCTGAAACATCAGTGTGCTGTTTAGACATGCTCAGTGCAGCATTTTGCATGATTTAATGCTTTTTTTTTTATTAAAGGCTCTTTTCTATATAGAGGTGTGCAGCATTTATCTGACACTGGCAGCTTCTTCACGTCCAAGTCCATTTGACTGATATGCAGGTAAACAGGATACAGGCCGCTCCGTGTGTGTGTCCTTCTGGCTCACATATTGATTGTTACTATACGCTGAGTGCAAACACAAGCAACAGATTGATGACTGCAGTCCACTTGATGGCCATGGCTGTCATTAGTAACAATTTTATAAGCTTGAGAGGCAACCTGAAGGTTTTGAAATGATTAAAATGCCACAAATTAAAATGAAAACAAAGTTTTAGTGTTTTTACACCACTGACCTTTCTGATGTCATCAGGAACTGGTTCAAACACCCTCCTCTGTTCCTCCCGAGGTATCTGAGAGTGAAGCGGCAGGACTCGGTACCGGCCACTTCCTGAAACAACAAACAGCATTTTTAAAGTATCCTCACATGATGAGGGACAAAGCTAAAATCACCAGCTGGACTGTCGCTGAATCCATGTTCAAGTTTAACTTGCCAGAGCAGAAAATTAATAAATGGAGGCTTCCAAAAAACATATCATTGGACAAATAAGCTTGAAGAAGTCTCTCCTTCTTTTCCCCCTGGAAGACCCCGAGTCTGAACCAAATGTCGGGGGAGACGGTTCCACCCACCAAAAAGTTCATCAACAGTGATGTAAAGCATTTAAAATGATGTAAATTTGCATTTGAGGCCATCACTGGCATTTGTGATGCGTACCGAAGTGTGGGTTGCACTCCAGGTGTCTCTGCATGGAGTAAATGAGGTTCCAGCCAGGCAGGAAGATGAGCACGGCACCGGCCACCTGCAGCGTCTCGATGTACTTCAGGAGCGCCTCCACCAGCTCGAAGGATGTTTCCTTCTCGTTGATCTGAGCCATCGAATGCTTCGTCTCCGGCGTGTACTCTGGCCCGCAGATCACATTGCAGTTAGTCTGCCGAGAAAAGACAGAAGCATTTTCCCCGTGTCAGCAGACGTTCAGATCTGGATACTTTAAGTCTGATGTTTCTTACGTCATCGTCTCCTCCCTCCTCGTCTTTGTCCTTCTTCTTCCGGTCCATTGGTGGAGGGACAAACTTGGTCATCTGGATGCAGTCCTCCAGGAAATACTCTGCAAACAAAGAAGACTTTTTCAAGTTGCAGAAGAACCAAAGCCATTATTCTGCTGATATAACAGTGAATTTATATTATACTGATCATTAATGTAAAAACACGAGGCTTTAGTTTAGAAAAAAAAGGCAGACGCACCATTCTTCCTGACATTTAGGAACGTGGACGGGAACAAAGGGGAACATCAGAAACAGGACAGCATGTAGGACTGGTCCAATCAGGCAGGAATCAAACGTGGGACTAACTTTTCACCGCATTTGCAGCCAAACCTCTTGGCTACACCCAATACAACTGATATTTTTGGCCTTCTTCGATCACACACTGTTTAACATAAGTTACATAAAAGTCCAAGGAGAACTGCCCCTGAATAGATTTCACAGTGTCCTGAACAAACGTTTTTAACCTGTTAACTGGCAGTGGCCCGCCCATGGGCCGTTTGAAGCGTTTCCGAGTTTGAAGCCTCATAGCGTCACAGTTACGCTGCAGTCCGCCCCTACGATGCTTTTATTTGACAGACTAGACCCTCCGAATTTGATTGACACCTCATTTGGCCAATCATGTTATGAAATGGATTTTCAGGAGCCAATAATAAGCAGACAGTGTCATGTGACTTCTCTGGACATGCCCCAAATAACACATCCTAGATCTGAATGAATGAAATATCCTCATTGAATACTTTGTTCTGTACAAAGCTGAATGTGCTGACAACAAAATCACACAAAAATCATCAATGGAAATCAAATTTATTAACCAATGGAGGCCTGGATTTGGAGTCACACACAAAATTAAAGGTTAAAAACACACTACAGGCTGATCCAACTTTGATGTAATGTCCTTAAAACAAGTCAAAATGAGGCTCAGTATTGTGTGTGGCCTCCACGTGCCTGTATGACCTCCCTACAATGCCTGGGCATGCTCCTGATGAGGTGGCGGATGGTCTCCTGAGGGATCTCCTCCCAGACCTGGACTTAAGCATCCAACAACTCCTGGACAGTCTGTGGTGCAACGTGACGTTGGTGGATGGAGCGAGACATGATGTCCCAGATGTGCTCAATGGGATTCAGGTCTGGGGAACGGGCGGGGCCAGTCCATAGCTTCAATGCCTTCATCTTGCAGGAACTGCTGACACACTCCAGCCACATGAGGTCTAGCATTGTCCTGCATTAGGAGGAACCCAGGGCCAACCGCACCAACATATGGTCTCACAAGGGGTCTGAGGATCTCATCTCGGTACCTAATGGCAGTCATGCTACCTCTGGTGAGCACATGGAGGGCCGTGCGGCCCTCCAAAGAAATGCCACCCCACACCATTACTGACCCACTGCCAAACCGGTCATGCTGAAGGATGTTGCAGGCAGCAGATCGCTCTCCACGGCGTCTCCAGACTCGGTCACGTCTGTCACATGTGCTCAGTGTGAACCTCCTTTCATCTGTGAAGAGCACAGGGCGCCAGTGGCGAATTTGTCAATCCTGGTGTTCTCTGGCAAATGCCAAGCGTCCTGCACGGTGTTGGGCTGTGAGAACAACCCCCATCTGTGGACGTCGGGCCCTCATACCATCCTCATGGAGTCGGTTTCTAACTGTTTGTGCAGACACATGCACATTTGTGGCCTGCTGGAGGTCATTTTGCAGGGCTCTGGCAGTGCTCCTCCTGTTCCTCCTTGCACAAAGGCAGAGGTAGCGGTCCTGCTGCTGGGTTGTTGCCCTCCTACGGCCTCCTCCACGTCTCCTGGTGTACTGGCCTGTCTCCTGGTGGTGCCTCCAGCCTCTGGACACTACGCTGACAGACGCTGTTTGGGGGGCTGGAAAGGTGTTTTACAGACCTTGTTGGCGGTTGCACAATGACTCAGAGCATTGTTTATTTATATTCGTTGATATTCGCGTTGTGGTGGGCTTTGTGTGAGTTGCTTTGTTTGTGGGGGTGGGGGTAATTGTTTGGGAGGAGGTTGTAAGTTGTGTATCACAGAAGGACTATTGGCAGGATTGTGGTATTTTATTTTATGTGTATATGTAATATTTACATTTACTGTAACTTTTGATCAATATACAATTAATTTATTTTGGGTGTGTGAAGGAATCACTGAAAATAGACTGGGGGGGTTTGTGAATGAAGGCCTAACATTATCCTTCTTGTACAAATTAGGGCAACCTCTGATTTATATGTCTATAATTATAATTACTTCGTACTATCAGTAAATTTGTGTATAGCAGAGGATTCCTCAGTGTAGTATCTTTGATTAGAGCCTCATTGATGACTGTATGTTGAAGCATTGAGGAGTTACAGCCATTTGAAGTTTGCATATCACAGGCTGGCTCACATGTAAGCCCACACCTGGATATCAATGCTCAAAAACCTTTACAAAACAGTAGGTTTTTGTGCTATCTTGATAAAATTTGGAAATACACGTTGACAAGACTTCATTCTACAGATTCATTATATTTTCCAAACCATACCTTCTACACTCAGCGTGTGGTTACATGAAAACAAACAGGAAAAATCTAGGTGAGGCAAAAATTGTCTAATTTTTCTGTGTTCCAAACTTAATAGCTACAAACTCATTACAGTTACAGCATTTTTGACTGCAAAAAATGTGTCTTCTTCACAAAGAGACCAAGCTTTTGTATGTACTCCAAAGAGTTCAGGAACAGCAGCTGATTTAGTTTGGGTATGCTTTTTCAGGTGTTTTTGGTGATTTTGGAGTGGCCAGGTAAGGGGTTGAAGAACATTGTAATAGTTTTAAAAAGATAAACTGGGAATGCACTGGTCTGATTTCAGGTGAATGTATGAAACTTAAAATGAAACCCAAAGATTCAGTCATGTTTTCACACACAGGTGAGGCAGGTGAGCCGGAGGTACCTTGAACGGGGAAGGTGCGTCCGAACACCTCGATGACGGGGCAGTTGAAGAAGTACTCTCTGAACATGGTGGTGTCAATGGTGGCCGACATGAGAATGACGCGGACTTCGGGGTAGGCCTGGACCACGTCTCTGAGGACCACCATGAGGAAGTCCGTCTGCACGGACACACAGAGGGTCAGACAGAGGAACCTGCAACACCACTCAAGAGGTGACCCCCCCAGATCTTCTTTGCTCAATAAGCTCCTGAAAATCAGCAAATACGTGGACTCACGTTGATGTCCCTCTCGTGGATCTCGTCAACGATGACGTGGCTGATGCCACGGATTCCTGCTTCAAGCTTCCGCAGCAGAACACCTGAAACACAAAAAACACTCATAGACGTTCACGGCAGAGTTGTTACATATCTGTTCCCCACTGAACCTTCTCTGGTAGCAGCTCATTAGACTTCTGACCAACCAGGTAACCGACACCTTCACTGCTTCTTTAACGGACAGGTCAGGGTGAGTTTTATGAGAACGGTTCCGTACCGACAGTGCAGAAGAGGACGCTGGCGTGGGGCCGAGGGAGGACGGACTCAAATCGGACGCTGTAGCCGCAGCTTTTTCCAAGATCCTCTGCTCTCTCGAAGGCGACTCTCTCAGCCACGGAGACAGCGCTGATGCGCCTGGGCTGCAGAGGAGGAGGAAGTCAGCACAGATGTGTGGACCAGCAGATTTTCAGAGTACACTGAGCTCAAACAGCAATGAAGTGGCGTTAGAAATAGCAATGTGTTTTAAAAAGACAGCAGTGGCAACAGGGCCACTAACCTGTAACCTTTATAACCTTCACATTTTATTAGTTACACTTAAATTTGCTTCATGGAATAAAAAAACTGCTGCTAAAAATGTATTCAGCTGTAACATCAGTTAATCGGCTGTCCTGACCAGGAACTGGCCACAGTGGGTTAAATTAGCTCAGCCATGTCTGTATGAGAGGATGCCTCGGCGTCGGGTGTCTTGTGTTACCTGGGTGACTACGATGTTGCAGTCGGATGCGTGGCCCCCCTTGATGAAGCGGTCCAGGATGTACTGAGGAACTTGAGTGGTTTTACCGCAGCCCGTCGCTCCTCGGATGATCACCACAGGGTTTCTGTCGATGGCCGCCATGATCTCCTCCTCAAACTGTTTGACGGGCAACTGCTCGCGATCCATCAGGATCTGAATGACACCGTCACTTAAGCCTTGCCACACACTTCGGGTAGCAGATGCAAAGTTAAAGAAACTAGACCGACCTTCTGTAGGTTTTCGTCATGCTCCAGCTGATACGTCAGCTCACTGTGCAAGTCACCACTGATCTGCTCCGGAGTGCACTGAAGGGGTTAAAGAAGGCTTTTTAAGGTGGGGTTTCATCATGACTCACTCTGAAGTTAGTCCACGGTAAAGTTTTGGCAAGAAAACAGAGTTTGAAAGGAGAAGGGAAGAGCTGCCAGCTCTGAAGACACTTGGTTTTACTTTTCAGCACACCCTACAGGCCTCTGAAATTACCGTCATCCTTCATCTGTGAGACTACAACAACTTCATTCCTTCCTCAAACATTTTCTGAATACCTGCCAATAAAGAGCAACAAGCCAGCAGCTGATGCGATTTAGGAAATTTATTTCTCTGTCAAAGTTTTCAGGGCTTTTAAGACTCACGTAGGCCAGTGGACCCTCATCAATGTTGCTGCTGGTCCAGGGGTTCCAGTTGACCTGAGGCGGCGACCAGGGAACGACTCCGGCTCCGGTCTGACGCTGCGACGGCTCGAACTGTGCCAGCTTCCCCTGAACTAGAGACACTGGGCTGCTGGGGTCTGAAGGCTGGAACGTAGAAGAACCTTCATGTTACACACTGAACTGAACCTACGTGCACCTCACAATCATTTCACTACAGCTTTGTGCTCATTTCGACAATGAGCAGGAGTTACTGGAACACCCATCACATCACTGATTTCAGATCTGGTTGCTGTGGAGGCCACAAAATTCATTTTCCCGTGTAAAGCAGCCATAAAGACAGGCATGTGGCCAAGAGTGAAAGAAGAGGTTTGGGATTTCAGATAAGGATGTACAATTCATGGAGTTTTGATTTTGGCTCCAAATGATCACAAAAACAGTGTAATCAACAAAAAACAATTATTAAAATATCACATTACGCTCTGCAGGTATGCTCTTAGGCTGGAATTATGCCTCTGCATCGGGTCTTTGCGGGGCACACTCCGTAACCGGAAACCCCTCTGAATCTAACGCTGTAGCCTATGGAGTAACCTGACATCCCGAGAAATGCAACAACACGTCAGGTCGACGCAACAATTCTGATTGGCCCGTTCAGCACCTCCACCTGTGCACTTCCGACTACTTTTCCCCTGAGTTTTTGAATCTATCAGTGAGAGAACAACAATCATCGTCTCAATATATTGAATAATAATAATAATAATAATAGCATCAATTTAAGGACTCAAACACCAGCAAACTCCTGTAGGGAGCTGAAAAAACTGACCCAGGAGGAAAAAAGGAAAAAAGAAGGAGTCCATCCATCCATTTTCTTCCACTTATCTGGGGCCGGGTCACGGGGCAGCAGTCTAAGCAGAGAAGCCCAGGCTTCCCTCTCCCCAGCCACCTCCACCAGCTCATCCGGAGGGACCCCAAGGCGTTCCTAGGCCAGCCAAGAGATATAATCTCTCCAGCGTGTCCTGGGTCTGCCCAGGGGCCTCCTCCCGGTAGGACAGGGATCCTCAAATCCAGGCCTCGAGGTCTGGTGTCCTGCAGGCTTTAGATGTGTCCCTGATCCAAAACACCTAAATCAAATGGCCGAATTACCTCCTCAGTATGCAGTCAAGTTCTCCAGAGTCCTGCTAATGACTTCTATATTTGACTCAGGTGTGTTGAAGCAGAGACACATCTAAAAACCTGCAGGACACCGGACCTTGAGGCCTGGATTTGAGGATCCCTGCAGTAGGACATGCCCGGAACACCTCACCCAAGGGGCGCCCAGGAGGCATCCTAGTCAGAAGCCCGAGCCACCTCAACTGGCTCCTCTCAATGTGGAGGAACAGCAACTCTACTCTGAGCCCCTCCCAAATGGCTGCACTCCTCACCCTATCTCTAAGGAAGAGGCCAGCCACCCTTCAGAGGAAGCTCATTTCTCCGGGGGACGATGTAAGGAATCGTGTGGGTTAATACACCCAACAACCGAACATTTGGACTTGTCTACTTGCAGCTTCGGCATAACTGAACTTGGACTACAAAATCACTGCAAGAAAAAAATGACAGATTCACGAAATTGGTTAGCCACAAGTCCATGTCCTTGTTTATCAGTTCCACAGCAAATACTGTGACATAAGAGGAAAGAAAACATAACAGGGAACAGAGAAAACTGAACAAACTGAAAAACATGACCCAAAAAGAATAAAAAGATATCTACGCAGCACTAGGACAGAATGCATTTAAATTTCCTGCACTGCTACATACTGAAAGTACACAATAAAATGTATTTAAGGGCAGAGTTTACAAAGTCAGTGAGTATTCGGATCAAATAATCGTGATGATGATTTTTTTCCGTAATCGAGCAGCCCTACTTCAGATCATGGCAGAAGTGGAGATTCATCAGACCACACTGCTTCCATTTATTTACTATCTGCTGCCTTTGCAGGGCAGATCTGACTGACGGAGACCAAAAATCACGTGTGTGAATGTTTTTGTGCGACTCACCGGTGGGGGACGCTGACTCCGAGCTCCTGGACCACATTGGCCAACTGCTGCCGAAGGTCTGAAGACACGTTGACCTCAAACGCCTCCAACTGGGCAAAAACCAAAAACAGTTTTTAGTTCCCAGGTTTTAAAAATGAGCCACGTCACAGTGTTTATCAGTGTTTCTTTCAGCGTACAGTTTCTCCTTCCTTCTTCTTGGTGACCCCGGAGTACGCCTCGATGACTCCCAGGTGATACAGCTGTCGGACCAGAGACAGAGCGCACGACTGTGCCGCCAGCTTCTTGTTGGAGCCGTGCTCTCGAGCCGTGATCCCTGCAGAGGGGAGCAAACCGAGCAACGTTTTACCTTAAAAATAAAGCGGCTGTTTTTACATTTTTTGTGATTCTTCTGATCATATCTGTCACGTGTTAATCTGCTTTACAAGGTTTGACCACAACCTTCTGAGAACAGGTTCACAGAGACCAAAAACCTGATCTAACCATTTAATGTCAAATGGGCTAGTTCTTATATAGCGCTTTTCTACTTTGAGCACTCAAAGCTTATGCAACACGTTTGCATTCACCCATTCATACAAGCACTTCCATATGAAACTAAGCTAAGTGCTTACTGTTTAACATTCACACACATTCATACTCCAACGCTTGTGTCGGAGAGCAACTTGGGGTTCAGTATCTTGCGCAAGAATATTTAGCCAGGAATCGAACAGCCAACCTTCCGATTGATAGGTGTTCTGCTCTACCTCCTGAGCCCTGAAATGAAAGATGATCTTCTCGGGTTCATCCAGATGGGTTCCAGTGTGGTTGCTGCTCTCTCTCTCTCTCGAAGTCCTGTTCTGATTGATTTCACCACAGAATTCAATCATCATCTGCATGAAACTGGCTCAAGATTCAGGTGAAGGATGAGAGCTCGGACCCCAGCTCCTAAGGCTGAAGGCAGCATGACAGGTGAGGAGTGTGGATGTCATTTTTTCCAGCATTCACCGGGTTTTGAACTGTGAATTTGTCTCCTGGAGAACATTTAGAGGAAAGGATCTGATTTCTGTGGGCCTCACAGTGCTGAGGCAGGAGACGTAACAGATATCCACTTAGAGATTTAAAAATAGCAGCTGTGCTGGAAATGGTCCAGGTGCACACGAGCAGGTGAGCTTCATCAGCTACATTTAAATCTGGTACAGTATTTGACTTTTCTGGAGCTGTTCTTCACATCTTGTATTTCCAGTACCTTTTACTTTCTCAGGACAACTTTGCTAGCATGTTTGAGCCTAAAGTGATCAGAGATGTTTTGTAGGAATGGATTAAATTACATTTCTGATCAACATTCTGCTGAAGGTGTCACAATGCAGCAAAACCTGGCTGAGCAGCATTGTTGTGCATGATAACAAAACTGCACAAAACCAGTTTAAATGCTGTAAATATTCATTTTTTCCAGTCTGCTTGGCTTATTACAGCCTTCTTAGCAAGAACACCAGCACTTAAATCAGTCACGTGTGTGACCTCTAAGGAAAACATTTATTTTTTCTTCCTTAAAACATTAAAGCTGCATTCACTACATCTGATTAGCTGAAACTAACATCACAGCATTTATGAAGAAACATCTGAGTCTTACTTCTGCCGAGCTGCTTCACAAAAAGCTGCATCTCTGCTATGAAGCTCCTGCAGACACAAAGACAAACATCACAGCTTTACTTCCTGTTTACCAAAATAAAAGCCTCAGACAAAGAGGAGCGTGAGGAGCTGAACTCACCTGTTGCGCTCTCAGGAGGAAGCCTGTGTGTTTTTCTGCCAGACTTTAGGATTTTTAAACACCAATCAACAGCTTTGATTCTCCTGGCTGCTCTCTGCCCTGCGGTGAACAGCGACACCAGAAATCACAACCAGACGCCACCAAGCCTGAGCTGCACCCACGGGACAGCTTTAGTGCACCTAAACGCTGCCCCATGTCTTCTTTCAGTGTGGTTGTGAGTTCTGGCGTCACCTCATGTTCTTTGATGGAGCAGGAAACTGACTGCAGTCTTTGACCTCCTGAACATTTCACCAGCTGAATATTGATTTTGACAGCTGTCATTTCACTGTAATTTTCCTCCTCCAACTATCCAGTTCTAAACTTTGCACCTATTTATCAAACAGGTACATTTTCAGAAATGGCCTGTTTTTGGGTCCAATGTTAAAATGATTCAGCTGCACTGGAAACTTCGGCCAGTTTTCCAGACTGTTAAAAACAGAAAACGTAATAAACACTTATTTAAATGGTTTTGCTCAAATTATTAATTTGTGCCTCACTTTTAATGCACCAACACACTGTGCAATTTCCCCCATCTTTTACATTTATTAGGGCCACATGGATATAATGAATTGGGAGAAACTCAGCAGCTTTACCATGAACGGATTTGTTCATCCGTGATCCAAGTATGGCCTTCCTCGCCCCTGGTAGGGTATCCCAAGGTAAATTCATCCTTTAGGCTCAGCCATCAAAAGTAAGGCCATGATGATCTGATGTCTGACCTGAAACTGGCCAATCAGGAGCGAACACTTTGCTGCGGATAGCAGGCTGCGAGTGACCCCAGGAGCCGTGGTCTCTGGGACAAACTGCTCCTGGTAGGGTCTCCCAAGCAAACTGGGCCTGGGTGAGGGGCTGGACCAAAAAAAACCCTTTTTTTCTGGAATGCATGTTGGCTGGTCAGTAGATAAAGGAAATCATCCCAAACGACCTCTGAGAGCCAGACTGTGGCCAGCTTTGAGCCTCCTTTTGACCTTCAGGACCTTCGTTCTGTAGCCACAGCCACAAACGTGACCGAGTCTGATAGGTCGGAAAGGCAGAATTGCACAGCGTGTACCTGGCTTTAGTCTCCAAGCTTCTGGCCTTTAAAGAAAATGTTGGTACAGGACATGTTTTCTGAAAATGCTGAAATGAACTAAGATACTTCAAACTTTGTGTTTGTCAGGTTTCTTCTTTTTTTAAGTTCTCCTTCTTGTTTAAGGCTGAATTAGCTGGTGCCTGTACATTCAAACAGTGAGAGCTCTCTGGTGTAACCAACACACTCTGGAGATCTCTGGGTTTACAGCAAGTCCAGCAGAAAAACACGCAGGAACATCCTGAGCATCAACTACCAACCGATGCACGTCAGCTCTGCAGTGCAACACACACCAGCTGGGCCATATTCAGGCCAGTCTCACACATTTGATGTGCATTAAGAGAAAGATGATTTTCAGAAGTATGGAAAACAGCTTGAAATATGACTGTGGATGCTCCATTAAGACCCAGCTGGTGTGCGTTGTCCTTAAGAGGGCATGACCTCTAAGAACTCTTCAATGAGGAAAACAAAAGAATTCAGAAGGCAGCAGAAAATAAAGAAAAGATGTAAAAAGATTTTAAAAAGCAGGAGATGAAGGAAAAAACAGGAGATGAAGGAGGAGAGGAGGTCTGTAAAACCTTCGTGCAGCTCAAGTATTAAAAATCTTCCCATTTCATATAAAAAAAACATGAAGGAAAATCTGAGAATTACCACCTGACACTTGAAGTCCCGCCCAGGGCTCACTTGCTGGGTGAGGCTTCAATTATTTGTGCCAAAGCCCCCCCCCCCAAAAAAACAGCCATTATGGAAGCAAATCTGGGCCCTCAGCAGCCACCTAACAATAACAGTAACGGGTGGATCCATCTTTCCTAAAATCACATTTTCCAGTAGATTTCTATTCAGATTTGATATTTTGGTGTATAATGTCTCTGAGCTGAATGACTTGCTCGCAGGTGGCACAATCTGAATGTCTGAACATGCAACATAAAAGCAGGTCTGTGGTCGAAAGGCCGGCAGTGAACTCCAAACCAAATTCAGACTGATGGAAACAAAAGGAAGACTTCCAACAGATAATTCAGTGAAAACGGAAAAATCAAAGTCACAGCTGCTTTTAGAGAATATCGTCAATTTCTACTTCACGTTTTAGAAATCAAGAACTTCTGATGAGCATTTGTTGTTTGTTTTAATTATGTAGTTATTAACTACACAGAACCATGGAGCAGCTCCAGCTCACTGAAACCCATCGGACTGGATCTGGTTTGAAATTTCCAGCCTGTCTAAAAGCCTCCGAGTTTCCTGATCCAGACCTGTTGTGGTCCGGTCCCACTTGGCTGTATTTATACTCAGCACTGGTTTTCTCCTTCTGGAAGAACTGGTTCAGACGGGCCTTGGCGTTCTCCAGAGTCCAGTTACCGTGAAGGTTCGCGTTCAGATCAACCTCCTCCGACTCCAGAGTCTGCAAACAGAAACACAGGTGGGGAGGACATTCAGTGAAGGAGAGGAATCAAAGGTGATGAATATTTACCCTACACATCTGCCAAGCACCGGGCCCACCCTCTGCAGGCTCTTAGAAGACTTAAAGAGGGCGGCATTAATGATCTGGTTTCAGACACAGTACAAACTCACAGGGTAAATATCTACACCCGCTGTGCTCAGAATAAAACTGAGCTGGAACCGAGAATATCATCATCATGATTTGTCTGTATTATAATTAGCTCACAACTCTTACATTAAGGTGCCATTTCAGGAACTCAAAGACCCGTACTGCATTAACACTTACAGAGACCTGAATGTGAACATGACCACAGCACTCTAATTTGTAAAGGTTTTGTACCGCCTGTGCTTCCTGTTCATCTCTCTTGGCATAATACTCCTTCAGGTTGGCTCCTCTGTCCCACTGAGCTCCTCCGTCACCTCCTCCTCTTCCCCAACCCGAGCTTCCTCCTCCTGCATAACCCAGGCCGGTCACTCCTGGAACTGGTCCACTGATGCTGCCGTCCTCTAAGAGGCAGAAAGAAGTCATCTGAATACCTGAACCTGTTTAATCCGACTCAACTCACCACATTAAGTAAGAACTTGTGATGTGTTGAGCTGTTAAAGCCATGACTCTACCTTGTTCAGCTTTCACTACAAGGTGAGGCGGTAAAGGGCCGCTAGAAGGGAGGTTTCCAAAGCTGTCGCCTCCTCCTCCTGAATCAGGTTGATCTGCTTCAGGAACGCTCACCTGATGGCAGAAGACTTTCATTAAAAAGAGACAAAATCAAAGAAGATCAGGAAAAACAGGAACTGTTTCCTGACCCCAAGAGCCGGGACCTCTGCTGCATTCATCTCCCCGATTCGGACCAGATAGTTGACAAAGTCCCGGGCGGCATTGGTCTGAGCGTCCTTTTTGTTGGTGGAGTTTCCCATCCCAATGTAGTTAAAGCCATCAACTCGGACCTGCAGGGAGGAGAGTTTAAGATGAGCAAAAACCTCAGAGAATTAAACTTCTTGAAGTCAGACTGAACTCTCACCTCACACATGAACTTCTGCCTGTTTTTGTTGCCCGCTGCTCGGATGTCGTAGTTCGGAGTCAACTTCTTCTTCCCACACCAGGCATACAGGAAGTTCTTGATGTCTGCCATGGCGGACTGACAGAAGAGGGGCCTTCCTCTGCTGTGGACCCGTTAATCTGAGAAACGACAAACTGCTGTCAAACTCCTCGATACATAGATTATCTCTGGGATTTACTGTGAATATTATTTGGAGTCACAAAGAGGTGAAAATCAATAATTATTACAATCCAACTCCACCCAGAAACTGGAAAAAATGTCAGCATTGCTGCACTGACGAACGATACTATCACGTCCAAGAAATTACAGAAACAATCTCTGGGTCAAACTTTGGTACCGGCATTGTTGCCGGCTGCTCACCGCCTTTTAAGATTAAATTTCAGGTTCTTTCCAGGCCCCAACGGGCCTTCAGTGATTTACACATGCAGCCATGACTGGATGAATCTGAGTTACTTTACTGAACAGAAATCTAATAATTAAATTAAACGACGTAAATCAAGTCCAACCAGCATTTTAATCTTTTTTCCCCCCCCCTCACCTCATCGGGGTGCATTCACTGAGCTCAGTGGCCAGTGTTTGTCTCATTTCCCATAAATGTTATTGTCTGGATCTAGCTTCACTGACTGTACATAGGCCTGACGCGATAAACAATAAATCAATTAATCGCACGATAACTTAAAATGAGGTCGCCAATTTTTGTTTATTGGCTTTATCGTTTCTTTGTGTCTCTCTCTCTTTCTACTGAAGACACCGGATGGCAAAAGGCTTAACTCAGGTGCTCTCCACTGACCTTTCCCTTTCTCATTTCCTTAGCGTGAGGGGGAGTGAACTATCGCATCAGGTAGCTAGCCGAGGTACATCGTCTTGTACGTCTGCGGCATTAGAGCCCCGTGAGGAGTTGCAGCCGTGTGGGAGCACTTCGGATTTAAACCAAATGACCGAGGCGAACCGCTGAACCTTTGCGAGCCGGTATGTCCTATTTGTCACAAAACCGTAGCAACTAAGAGCAGCAATACAACCAACTTGCACCTGCACCTACAGCACAATCATCCAAAGCAGTTTTCCCAGCTGGGAAAAAAAAAAGTACAACCGGTGGGATCTCCGTCTTCAAGTTCCCGACAGTCCACCATCACTGGAGCATTTAATCGACAGACAGCGTACAAAAAGGACAGCGCAAAATGGTGCGCGCTCACAGACAGCGCAGTTCGCTTAATCACTAAAGAGATGCTGCCCTTTAATATTGTTGAAAAGCCGTTTTGAAAAATGTTGCAAACGTTTAACAGCCAGTACGAAATCCCTGGGAAAACATATATATCACAAACTGCAATTCCACAACTGTACAACAGTATTAAAGAGGACACACTTAAGGAGATCAAAGACATTCCATTTTACTCTGCCACTTCGGATATGTGGTCAAGTTCAAATATGACCCCTTACATGTGCTTGACCATACACTACATAGCTGCTGACTGGACCCTGACTCTAAATATTTAGAGGCCGGATATGTTCCAGGTAACCGTACTGCTGACACCCTTGGAGAAAACCTGAATCTGCTTTAGCAGACTGGGGACTGGATGAGCACAAACTAGTCTGCATCGCAACAGACAATGGTGCTAACATTGTTGCTGCAATAAGGAATCTTGGCTGCCATGGCTCAACTGCTTTGGCCACAACCTCCGTCTTGCCGTTTCCCACGGTCTGGACAGTGGTGAAGATCGGACAGCGCGTGCCATGGGACTCTGTAAAAGGTTGGTCGACACATTCAACCTGAGCTTCCTTAAGAAGAGAGAGCTGAGGAAGGCACAGAATGAAGCTAATCTCCCCCAGCACAATCTCATTCTGGGGAGTGATGTTTTAGTCATTTATTCATTCATTGCAACTCAAAATATTCAGTTCTGTTTATTTTACAGTAGCACGTAGACCTGTAGAATAACCTGCAGAATCTACTGAAGACTGCTGTCTTTTAGTGTGGACTGGCAATAATTTTACATACAAACACACAAATTATTAAGCAGAATAATAGAAATGTAAAAAGTAGAATTTCTATAAAGAAGCTGAAATACATTAGATAATGAACAAGAATATTGTTCTAATATAATAATATAATAAATATATTTTTTCTCGAGCCATTTTGGTGTCATTTCAACTTGTCAGCACAGGGGGGAGTAATATGTTACCTGTCACTCTCTCCTTAGTGACAGATGAGCCTTGATTGGCAAAGTCTGACCCCACATGTATAACATAATAATTATATATTGTTCTAATAAAAATATTTTTTCCACAGGATGTTGTCACACGATGGGGCACTAAGCAGAAGATGGTAGAGAGGCTGTTGGAGCAACTCCCAGCTATAAGACGAGTCCTGGTTCAAGACAGAAAACATGGCCGACTCAACCCAACCTGGCAGGATGTTCCTGTCCATCAACGCAGCAATGAAACCACTGGTTGACTTTACAGATGTCCTCTCAGGGGAAAAATACGTCACAGTGTCCTCAGTTAAGCCTGTGCTGGAACTGATTAAAGGTGACCTTCTCTCTCCAGGCCTTGATGACAGCCAGTATTAAACAAAACATATCCAGGATGCTGACTGAAAAATAAAGCTCACCTGCAATCCAAGTCCTCCTGAGAAAGGCCACCATCTTGGATCCTAGGTACCATGGCAGCATGGGGGAGCCAGGGGCATTGGATGACATCAAACATCAGCTTGTGCAAGAGCTACTGGACTTAAAAGGGCCAGAAGAAAGCGAAGAAGGTGTAAGTAGTGAAAGCTGCAGCAAAGCAGCTGGAGGAGACGAAGATGAATCTACTGCTGCCACACCCACCAAGAAGAAGCGGCTAAGTGATCTTCTTCAAAACAGAAGAGCTCAACTCACAAGGCCCAGGCTACATGTCCAAAAAGAGAGCGGGCTGATGCAGAGCTGACCAAGTTCCTTCAAGAAGATGCTCTTGATGTCTCTTGTGATCCCTTGACGTGGTGGCATGACAATCAAAGAAGATTTCCTTTGATGGCAAACTTGGCTCAAAAACATGTGTATTTGTGCAACAAGCACCAGCTCAGAGAGAATGTTTAGCACAGCTGGAAACATTGCTCCTCCTGAGAGATCCTACCTTAAGCCACACAAACTCAACATGTTGGGATTTCTTGCTCGGAATCTGCCGGAGCTACAGATCTGCTCATGGACTGGTGAGGCATCTGCTCTTATTTAAATGGAGTGTGCTTTTGTTAGTTTGCACTTTCTGTTTATAAAACTGGCTGTTTTTTTCCCCCCATCTTCTCTATTTAAAAATAATGATTATTATTTTTTAAGAGCACTTTAGCTTACAGACTTAATAATCCATACTGTTTTGGTTAAATGTAGTTTTTATTTCAAGTTTGGGGTTTTTTGTGTTTGGTTTTTACCCAAGTGCATTATTTGTTAATGGAGATTGAGTCCATTTTATTTTTGTTTTTAGTTTGTTCCAGTTCTAGTGTTAAGTGTTCTTTTGAAATTAAAGTTTTTTGATCTTTGAGAGGATGTACTAGCATTATTATGTCTTTATCATTACTAGTTTAAAACGTCTCCAAACAATATTATCGTTATCACAATAATTTCTGAGACAATCGGCCAGCAAAATTTGTTATCGTGACAGGCCTAACTGTACAGCACTATGGAAAAGACCACTTAAAAATATAAATATTTGCTCCTTGGAAGCAAAATATAAAGAAATGAGGGGTGGCTCAAAACTTTTACACAGTACTGTGAAATAAATAATTTTTATAATAAAGATTTCTTTGCTTCTCTGCCACAAAAAAGGGGGTGAAATAACAAAATAAAGAGCCTAATGCAAAATATACAGGGGTT
The DNA here is from genome assembly GCA_024447675.2 of Pterophyllum scalare. Lineage (NCBI taxonomy): Eukaryota > Metazoa > Chordata > Actinopteri > Cichliformes > Cichlidae > Pterophyllum > Pterophyllum scalare. Next base: position 130,157 of record JAMQGT020012200.1, read on the forward strand.
GGACAATGAAACTGAAACACCTGTCATTTTAGTGTGGGAGGTTTCATGGCTAAATTGGACCAGCCTGGTGGCCAATCTTCATTAACTGCACATTGCACCAGTAAGAGCAGAGTGTGAAGGTTCAATTAGCAGTTTTGCTCAGAATATTGCAATCCACACAACATTATGGGTGACATAGCAGAGTTCAAAAGAGGACAAATTGTCGGTGCACGTCTTGCTGGCGCATCTGTGACCAAGACAGCAAGTCTTTGTGATGTATCAAGAGCCACGTTATCCAGGGTAATGTCAGCATACCACCAAGAAGGACCAACCACATCCAACAGGATTAACTGTGGATGCAAGAGGAAGCTGTCTGAAAGGGATGTTCGGGTGCTAACCCGGATTGTATCCAAAAAACATAAAACCACGGCTGCCCAAATCACGGCAGAATTAAACGTGCACCTCAACTCTCCTGTTTCCACCAAAACTGTCCGTCGGGAGCTCCACAGGGTCAATATACACGGCCGGGCTGCTATAGCCAAACCTTTGGTCACTCGTGCCAATGCCAAATGTCGGTTTCAATGGTGCAAGGAGCGCAAATCTTGGGCTGTGGACAATGTGAAACATGTATTGTTCTCTGATGAGTCCACCTTTACTGTTTTCCCCACATCCGGGAGAGTTACGGTGTGGAGAAGCCCCAAAGAAGCGTACCACCCAGACTGTTGCATGCCCAGAGTGAAGCATGGGGGTGGATCAGTGATGGTTTGGGCTGCCATATCATGGCATTCCCTTGGCCCAATACTTGTGCTAGATGGGCGCGTCACTGCCAAGGACTACCGAACCATTCTGGAGGACCATGTGCATCCAATGGTTCAAACATTGTACCGATACACACAGCAAGACTGATGAAAGATTGGTTTGATGAACATGAAAGTGAAGTTCAACATCTCCCATGGCCTGCACAGTCACCAGATCTAAATATTATTGAGCCACTTTGGGGTGTTTTGGAGGAGCGAGCCAGGAAACGTTTTCCTCCACCAGCATCACGTCGTGACCTGGCCACTATCCTGCAAGAAGAATGGCTTAAAATCCCTCTGACCACTGTGCAGGACTTGTATATGTCATTCCCAAGACGAACTGACGCTGTATTGGCCGCAAAAGGAGGCCCTACACCATACTACTAAATTATTGTGGTCTAAAACCAGGTGTTTCAGTTTCACTGTCCAACCCCTGTACCTCCATTAGACTCATTAGGACAGAAATGAAAACAGCAGCACACACACACACACACACACACACACAGTCATTTTTGACACAACTTATTTTTGAACAGCTGCAGTTTGAGTGTGTTTTTAGTGAAGTATCGTTTCATATCAGTGTGTGAACAGAAAAAAGTCTCCACAGGATGAAATTCACTTACTGACGGAAGTCAAAGCGAACCAACCAAACTCCACCCAAAAATCTGCACATTTTCCGGTTTTCTTCACCCAGAGAACACATCAAGACAAACAGGCGCGGCTAAATAATTAAAGACCGTCTCTGCCGTGATTCGGCGTGGAAATGATAACGGCAGCAGATCGCGAGATTTTTCCCCGTAAACATGCCAGAAAAACACGCTGCTAGCATTCACTAGATTCAGCTTTCTGACGTTTCGCTAGCATTGAAGGTTAGTCTCAAAGTGTTAGATTAAGATTTAGATTTATGCGCAATATTAGATTAATGCGCACTTATTTAATGTGCGTGTCTGTAACCTTCCAGTCCAGTTCATACAAATATTATTTTCAGATAAATGTGTAAAATTAACCGACTCAATTGGTGCAAGCAGGCTAACCTTAACTCCCAGCTAGCTACTTAGCACCCGCACTTGCGCTAACATCGCGGTGCGTTAAAAGAGAAAAGCAGGTACCAATAACCTAAAGGGTTTTTACTCACCGTCGGGTCAGAACAAAAACAAGCAGCTGCAGCCTTCAGCAGCACGGCGCCGACAATCCAGCAGCGTAAGCTTCCTTGGGCGTCGAGTCACTTTCGGTTAAAAACCTGCCGCTCCCTTCTTCAGCGCCTCCTCAGGCCGGAGGGAGAATCGGACTCCACCACATTCTTCTTACGTAATTGGATGTTTTTGGAGCAGGGAGAGAGACCAGGCACGCAGATATGGAGAGCCGTTTCATTCAAAATGAAATAAATAAATACTGCTATTGATAAATTATTAATAAACATTCCATGAAATAAATAAATATAAATATCCCCATGAAATAAAACAAAATATTTTTTAAATATTTTTTCCAGGTGATATCCAGCAGTCTGCGCTGACGGTCGATCTCTTCCTCGTACTGGAGGATCGTTTTTTAAAACTCTGTGAATTTTTCTGCTGCAGCAGCAGTTAGTCGCTCGTTGATAAACTCTCTCAGAGACTGAACTGAAGGCATTGTTACTCCAACAGCTCAAAGATTCCTGAAATAAGACCCAGCGCATGCCTGTGGAGCTAATGCTAGCAACGCAATCTTTGTTTACTTCCGGTCATTTCTCTTCTTCTATGATGAATTTCCGGCGGCTGTAGCCTGTACCTCCCTCCGCAGGCGGGAGGTCAGTTGCGCCTGTTTTTTTGGATCCCAGAGGAGCGAAAAATGAATTTTAAACTTTAAAAAAGAAGAAAGAGTGAGTGAGTGCTTACATCCCATTTATGATACTTTATAAACCTTTATATGTGGACATAAACTAACACGGTTTATAAAGCGTTAGATGTGCTGTAAATAAGACAATAAAAGGCTTAAACATATTAAGTTTTGTATATTTAACAAAGAAAATACAAATCAAACTGTAAGCACATTCAGCACGTGTTCTTCTCGCTGGGCCTTAAAGGACATAAACTGAATTAAAACATCTCACTAAAACAATCATAAATATAAATATTTTAAATATTTGCTGTGGGGAAAATGAGAGTGAATACTATCACAATGTGTGGATATAAGATTAACAGAAACTTGCTCTTTCTAAAAAGTTTGTTTAGATTTGGTACCTGGTGTCATAGCTGGACAGTGTGACACTAAAAATGTGTTTCCCCCACCCATTTTCAGGCTTTAATGTCTATGAAAGCATTCATTTGATTTGGACTGTATGTATGTATGTATGTATGTATCAGTCTCAGATCAGACATCCAAATATTTCAGGGGCACCAAGCGTCCGCGATTCAGTGTTACTCTGAGCCACACACGTGAAACACCTGAAGGACCAAACTCAACAAGTTTTACTGAGAATTTTAAAATAGCTCTTCAGAAAACAATGCTGGAATACATCTAATAACAGCCCTGCCTGCCTACTCCAAAGTCTTTTTTCATTTTATTTTTGAGAACCAACAGCAGGACCTGAGATTACGATGTGTTTCCCTCCTCCAAGAAGGTGAAACGGGAAGAATGAATGATCTTTGATTTTTGAGTTGAATAAATACCCCGAGAGCCCCTGCAGTGGCAATGTGGCATGTTATAATGAAACATAATTAATGTGATGCCCCGACATGTGCAGTGCGTAACACATTTATTAGACCACCTGTCATAAAAACAAGAAAGCACAAATATTCATGTTTTTATACCCAAACATGAGAAGTCTGAATGAATCAAAAATCCATCCACTGAAACTCATCTTTCTGTTCAGGACTCAAAGTAAAATCTGTGATTTAGCATCTTCATCAAAAAGAATAACCTGCTTTATTTTTTTCCTGCTTTTCTGTAAAACTGCTGGATAACAACAAAAAAAAATAAAGTTTGATTGACTGAGTGAGAATCCTCTGTGAGCAGAAAGAAGGTGAAGTCAGGCTGTGAAGCCCCGAGTGGGCCAATCAGGAGGTGAGGACTCTGTGTGTGTGTGTGTGTGTGTGTGTGTGTGTGTGTGTGTGTGTGTGTGTGTGTAAGGTGTGTTGGCACAGCAGCACGGACAGACTGGGTGTGCCTCTGCATGTGTCTGTGAGAGTGTAAGCAGGCAGAGGCTGGGTGTGTGTGTGTGTGTGTGAGTAAGTGTGTGTCTGAGGCTCAGGGTGTGTCTGCCTGCTGTCTCACCTGAAGCCTCAGGAGATGGTTTAGCCATGAAACACCTGAGCGGGAGCAGGAGGGGAAACACACGCCTGCAGGCCAGAGTCAGCGCTCCAAAATCCAGCAGGAAATGACATCGATCCACTTTTTTCACAGCATGACTGAAGCCCCGCCCCTGAACCTCCTCACAGGTCCCTGAGCGCTGACATCCCTGACATCGGTCATTTTAACTTCTTACGCTCCGTCCCCAGATCCTGAAAACAAGCCTGCAGGAACCAAAACCGGAGCTGGAACTTAAAAACAGGTTTTAATTAGGGCTGCTTAACGAGAACACTAATGAGTGTTTTATTAAAGCAATTATTATAGTGTTTAAACTCCAAAATGGATTTAAATAATTCACAGTAAATAACTGAATTAAGAACAAATATTTTTTTGTTATTTTAAACTGTTTTGAATGAACCTTTTGACCATCATTTTAATGTCATGTCCTGCTGTAGCACGCAAGGTAGAGGACCTCAATGCCGGACACCCGAGGCAAAAGGCTTAATGTGAATTCAGCTTTATTTGCAACCTTGGAGCAAAGGAAGGGCTGGATGGGAGCCAGCGGTACAAAACATAACTCGCTACCTTGACTAAAGTAACATAAACATAAAGAGACTGGAATTCAGGAGTTACACAGAAGGAAACTAACAACGTCAACACTGACGGGAACAATGCTGAGGATGCAACAACAAGCAAGGGAAACTCAGGACTTAGATACATGAGGGAAGTGGACACATGGGAAACACGAGTGAACAACATAACAGTAATAACAAAAGGGAAGCAAACTAGAACACAGCTAATCATGAAGCACATACAATCCTGCCTCCCTGCCAGCCTGGACCATAAATGCCATCTCCACCACACTCCACCTCATCCTGTCCCACCTGGAAGATAAAGTGACAAGATGACTGTCAAAATAAAACAGGAAGTAACATGAACATGATACCCACGCAGACTTGACGCACAGAGGGAACCTAAACGTGACCAAATGGAAACACAACACAAACTAAACACGAGCCGAGAGACTAACTTTACATGCACAAAACACTGGGGAACTAGACATCAAAACATGAAAACTTGATACAAAACAAATACAAATAAGAGCGCTGGGTCGAAGGACCCATGACCATTACACTTAATTCCTCATCACAATCTTCAGCCCTTTCTTATTTTAATATTTACTTTTTAAACATAGACTCTCTGAACTGGGTTTGGAAGGAGGTTATTATTATTATTATTACTGCTATTATTATTATTTAATTGTAACTTTTAAGGCGTGCAGTGTAGTGACTCGTCTGTTGGATGGTTCATATTAATCCAGAATAATTTTACAGATTTTTATATAAACTGGATTAATGTTTGTTTTTTATGTTTCCCACAAAACTCCACACAGCAGGTTTTCTAAAATCCGTCAAATCTCCTTTTAATAGGTTGTGAGCCAAAGACGCAGCCCTGAGGGAACCCGTGTTCGCCATGATGGAGCTGGATGTTCTTTTCCCACCCTGACTGTCTGCTGCTGCTGCATCAGGAAGATGAGGACCCAGTTGGAGATGCCGGTGTCCATGTCCAGCAACCTCAGCTTCTCCACCAGTTGCTGTGAAATTATAGTATTAATCGCCAAACTGAAGTCAATGAAGAGGACTCTGGTGTTGGTATCTTTATCTTCCAGGGGGGACAGGATTAGGTGGAGTGTGGTGGAGATGGCATCCTCGGTGGAACGGTTTACCTAGTAGGCAAACTGTAGAGAGTCCAGGTTGGCAGGGAGGCAGGACTGTATGTGCTTCATGATTAGCTGTTCCATTGGTTGATGCTAGCAAGGATGTTCTTCAAGCAGCTATGGAAGTTGCAGATTCTGGTTGTTGGTTGAAGGAGGGGACCATCCATGCCTGGGTGGTGTTGCTTGCCTCAAACCAAGCCAAGAAACAGTTGAGTTCATCAGGCAGGGTGGGGTCGTTGAGGTGTATCTGTGAGGGGTGGGGCTTATAGTCAGTCAGAGAGTGGAAGCCTTGCCACAGCCGCTGGGTGTCCTCTGTGTTAGTGAAGTGGCTGTGAAGTCCATATCGCCTCTTTGCCTCCCAAATGCCACATGACAGGTTCCTCCTAGCCAGTCTGTATGCTGCTGACATGAATGCTGTGTTTGTGGCTCTCAGCAGTGCACGCATTTCAGCACATATCCAGGGTTTGTTGATGTTGCAGCACTTGTAGGTTTTGACCATCGTCAGTACATTTATGAATGTAGCTGATGACTGATTCCTCCAGGTCAGGTCCCCCTGTCATTTCTGGCCGCCTCCTTGAAGATGTCCCACTGTGGTGTCTCAAAACAGTCCTAGAGTGTGGGAATAGCATCCTGTGACTCTGACTTTCCTAATGGCAGGTCTTTGTTGTTTCACCCTGGGTCTGCACATGGATGTGAGAAGGACTGCTAGATGTTAAGCACTGCCAGCATGAGGGAGGGGGACAACTTTGTATGAGTCTCTAATATTCGTGCACACCAGGTCTAATGTGTTGCTCCCCCTTGTTGCAAAGTCCAGATGTTGATATTATTTTTGGCATGACAGATTTGAGACCTGCCTGATTAAAATCCTCCACTGCTATGAAGAAAGCGCCTGGATGAGCTGATGATGTTGTACAGCTCCTCCAAAGCCTTCTCCATGTTGGCACTCGGCGATACGTACACAGTCACAATGATGACCGCTGTAAACTCTCGTGGCAGGTAGAAGGACTGTCAACAGCTCTCTGTCTGCTGTGCAGACCTTTGAAACCACCTTGGCATCCAGACACCATGAATTGTTGGTATACAACCAGGACTCCTCCTCTGCACTTGCTGGTTAGTGCAGCCACTCTGTTGGCTCTGTGCAGCTAGTCCTGAGCAGGGATCTCACAGTTTTAGTCTTTATTGTAAAAACCTACAAAAACCTACCTTAAAATAGGTGTCAGCACAGTGGCTCAGCAGTTTGAATGTTTTTCTCACACTTGTGCAGCTAAGTAACATTTATTTATAAAGTGCTTTTCATACACACTCACAAAGAACCATGAAGAGACACAGTAAAAGTGTAATAATGTTCAGTTCAGCTGCACCCACACTGAGAGTGATGTGGTGACCAGAGCCCATGTAAAGTGAAGATATTTGGTGACTTCAAGAAACTCCAGCCAAAACATTTGCTGGTGAAACGAAATGAGTGGGACCCGAGGTAAAGTTTTCTTCCAGGTGACTAACTAAGCAACTGCCAGTGAGAGTTCAAGATAATGCTGATTGACATGTGACCTGGTAGTAAATACATTAGAGGGTCACCCAGGTACTTCAAAGTATGCATGATGCAGTTCGGACACAGCTGAAGAAACAACAGACCATCCATCCATCCATCTGACCCTAATCCTAACCCTAACTCTAACTCTAACCCCAGAACCCCAGACCTTCTTCTCCCCAGCCACCTCCTCCAGCTCATCTGGGGTGTGTGTGTGTGTGTGTGTGTGTGTGTGTGTGTGTGTGTGTGTGTGTACACAGAGGCATTCCCAGGCCAGCCGAGATATAATCTCTCCTGCGTGTCCTGGGTCTGCACCGGGGTCTCCTCCCGGTAGGACGTGCCCAGAACACCTCACCCAAGAGGTGACCAATAAAAAATAAAAGTAAACAGAAAATTTAAAAATGATTTAATATCTATAAGAGTCTCAACAGAAATCCTAGTTAAACAAAAAAAAAAAAATTGCTTTTTAAAGGCACCCACAGAGTCAGAGTGGGAGATTATTCCAAAGGCACAGACTGAAAGAGTCTTCAGTCTCCTGTGAGGAACATCTAACAGGCTCTGAGCCAAAGTGAGCGAGCAGCAGTGTGTGTTTAAGGACAAAATCACAGAGACCTGTCCATTTAGTGCTCTACATGCAAGAACAGTCATTTTAAAACAAATCCAATGCAGAGTATAAAATAGAAGTAATATGAACTCACTTACTAGAATACAGTAGAAGGCTGGCTGCAGCATTTTGCAGAGCTTCTGGCAGTGTGATGGAGGTGATTTTTGTAAACCAGTAAACAGCCCACTGCAATAAGTGAAGTATGATGACACAAATACTTGAACAGTTTTTCCCAGTACAGAAAATTTGAACTTAAATGAAAGAAACTAGAACATGAACCTGATTTTTATGCTCCTGCCAAAGTCACAGCCCAGAGAGGAACCAAATATTTCACCAAGATTATATTTACCTGCCTGGCCCCAGGACTGATTCACTCCCTGGTTTGGTGAATGTTTGCTGACTGATAAGAAATGGGCCTAAAACAGAGCTGTGTGGAACACCACCAATCAGGGTTCGCCAATATAAAAATTTTAAACACTTCATTATGGTTTGCAGAAAAATACACTTTTTTTTACAACAGCCTAGAAACCTCCCACAATGCAGATGTTGCTTAAGTTAAAAGCATAACTTTAGGTATGTAATAATCTGTTTCTAACCCTAACCTACACCAGTAGCCTGTAGTGGAACTGTTTTTTCGGGAAAGCATAAATTTGTTGTTTTGCTCTTTGCGCCGGCCACTTTGTGTTTGAATATTTCACTTCCTTATTTCATTCATGCACTCACCAGTTTTACTTTATTTCCTATCTTTGTTGTTTCTCCAAGGTGTTCACGTTAGATTGTTGCTGTGAATCATCCAGGTGTTGTTTCTGATTTTTGCTGGTTTATAAAAATAATACTGATAAAAATATTGCAGTTTTCCCTGCATCTCATGCTGCTTTTGGACTCTTGATTTGGAATTTTTAGCAGTTCATACCCTGCAGCTTATATTCAGTAAGCCAGCACCACCCTTCACGATGCTGTCTGATCCTTTATGACAGCAATCAAAGGTATATTATGTTCCACAGTTCTTGATATTTTTATGGTGGTTTTTATTGGTGCTGCTTGGCTGGGTTAATGTGAGCTTTCAGCAGCAGTGTGCACACATGTTAAACCGGACATCTGTCATATTTTCCACATCTGGAACAAAGCACAGATTCACGATTTCCACAGATATCTGATTTTTGAATGTCTGTCCTGTGAGACGTCTTTGTGTCGTAACCCCCCCCCCCCCCACACACACACACACACACACAGCAGCTGACACACTGCAGCCTCACATCCTCTGACTGAGTGAATCACACTTGAATAAGTGCGGCCTGCATGAGCAGCGTGTACAGACCTGCAGCAGCAGAGGAGTTTAAAGGCGGCAGTTTGAGGAGCTCAGCAGGATTTTTTCGACCAGCTGCAGCTTTCAGATCTGATTTCAGGATTCACGCATCATGACGAGCAGATGGATTTCACTCTGCGGACTTCTGTTTGCTGTTTGTGCCGTCCAGGCAACCTACAGATACTACTGTAAGTGTCTCAGCTTCTCTATTACTCTCTTCTGTAAACTCTGACCAACATACCTGAGCTCAGCCTCCCAATAACCCTGGGAGGAAGCTGACAAATGACTCTACAACACCTGAAAAAACTGCAGAGTTAGAAAATAAAGAGTGTGTAGGTTGGTAAGACAGGAAAAAGAGGGATTGATCCTCCATAAGTTAAAATTAGTTTCTCGTGTTTTAATAACAGTTAAGTTTTGATTTCAGCCCAGCCAGGCTTTTATTGTTGTAGACTTATTGTTATGTGTTTAAGGTTTAGTTTCATTTTATTCCTTTATGAAATCATATTCACAGCACAGGTTAAAAACAGGTAAAAACAGGTATGTGGTGATTTATATTCATCACTGAAATCAGTGCTGTCAGTGCAGACATGAAGCCCGGCTGCATGGATTTCATAACTGAGACGGCAGATAAGATGAAGCTTCATTAATGAGTCAGAGGGAAAGTTAAACCAGTCAATAAACGCAGACAACAGTCAGTGATAAACACATCCTGGTCCTTTGAAAGTGTAACTGGAAGTTTGATTTTTAATGATTTTTTTTTTATTAAATCAGTGGCTTAATAACCAACAGGAAAAAACTGGGACTTCTTGACAAAATAAAAGATTTAAAAAATAAAAGCACAACAACACCCAAGAACAAAGCTTTCATATTTTCATATGAGAGCTTTGATTTGAACTAGCTGGTGGAAACAGGGAGACACCCATGGGTGAGGCTCATGAAGCCTGAACCTGAGCTGACAGAGGGGAGCTGCCTGCGCCTCGAGGACAGAAGTTATTATCTGCTGCTGTTTTCAGCACAAACACTCCACAGACAGAAAGCAGCAGCCCAGCAGATATGCAGCTAAATTATTGATCTGTTCCTTGTTGATTAATGTCAGTAATCTGGTTCTGCTCATGGATCTCACAGATGAGCTGAATTAAAGCGTACAGATGCAGCTCAGTGTCGTCCGCATGGCTGCAAATGTGTTAAAACTGTACACAGCAAAGGTTTTAAGATATTTTTCCCTTCCTGCACTTGATGTCACGTGACGGTGACATTATTATTTTTATTGCTGTATAGAAGACAGGTGCCTCTGACAGTGGGGTTACCACCTGCAGTTATTCTACTTCTACATTTTCGGCTGAACTTCCTGTTAGACCTTTCTGAACAACCTGGTCTGAAGCACAAAAAGGCAACACCGACTGCAGAGCTGTGTGTGTTAACAGCTGAATCACAACCTGAGTCAGGGCTCATAGAACAGTTTAAACAATGTTTTAGTCTTTTATTTGTTAATGCATTAACCTCAGAGCTGTTACCAAATACCAGTTTCACACTGTGATGTCAGAAACATTGTTTCTAGGTGTGTCTTTGTTATTTTTTGTTCCTCCAGGGGAAAAGAAAAGTGGAGTTGTGAAACAGTGAACACGTTCCCTTTGGAGAAAAAAACGTTCCCTCAGGGCCGAATGTTTAGACATACAAGTTGGAAACTGTCCTATGAAAGACACAACACCTGAGTTCATGGCTGCCAGGAGCAATCAGATGAACAATAACTGTTACAGCAGAGTGAGTCAGAGCTTATCACTGATGCACTCTGAACCACAGAGGACGGGCTGTTCACGCCTGCTGAATCACAGGCTGAGTTTTTTGGGGGAAATCTGACGGTCAGGTAGGCACACCTCAGCCTCCATTACAGAAGGAATTAATTACAGTCACTGTCAAGGTATTCAGATCCCCAGGGGAAACACCACAGTGAGCTTAAATAGTTCCTACCAGGACAGGACCTGTTTGAGGAAACCCAACAATCAAAGAACCCACTCGGTAACAGGGGGATGGAAGAACTCCCTTTTAACAAGAAGAAACCCCTAAGAGAACCAGGCACGGACAGCCATCTATCAGCGACCACTGGGGGAAAATATTCTCAACATAATCTAATGGAAATCAAAAAACAAACAAAAGACCCCGCCCCCCAAAAAAGCAACAAAAAAACAACAACAAAAAAAACAGTTAAATTTTTTTCACGGGTACCCTGAGCGCCTGCAATCAGAGAGACTTTTTTTTATTTGTACTGATGATGTCTTGATGAGCTCGTCGCTCTGCTTCCAAGCTTCCAACCTTCCTGCTGTTTTGGACAAATCATTTCCAGCAGTGTAGCTTAACCTGCTGTAAATGCCACAAATACAAAGCAACGTGTGGTCATGTGGTGCAATTACATACAGATCAGCCAAATTGATGGTTCATTTGTTCCAAGCAAATCCGATATTTCAACTACAAATTTCATTCATGCTGTGCTGCAAAAACCCCTCAGCTGGGATTCTCCTGATGGCACCAACAGACAGAACCTTACTGATGGATACTGATGCAGTCTGGAAGTTGACTTGTGATCCATTTTTTCCTCATTACTATGGTTTACCTCTAACTTCTATTACTACGACTAAATTCAGGGCGGATGAGGTTTTCGCTCTTTGCTAAGAGCAGGAGCAAGCAGCAGCCTGCTGAAACTCTCCTTCTGTTTGAAACAAAGGTTTAAAGAAGCAGGTGGAAGTCCTTTCAGGCTCCTTTTCAGAGCAGCGAGCTCGCTGTAGACAGACGGCTGAGGTGTTGGTTGGTTTGGGTGGGGCTCGCCAGAGTGTGATGATTGTGTGCAGGCTCTCGCTGGGATTTCAGAACAAACCACAAAGCATACAAGGTGCTTCACGCTCTGTAAACATCTCTAATGCTCTTGTTTGTCATCTTAAAGCTCGGGAAGGTTCCGCTATCAGATTTCACATGGATATGCTTTCTCCAAGTTTCCTTTCACCTGCCACAGTCCATACTAAACAAAGAGCAACCGTGCTAAACTTATTAAAAATGACACGTCAGGTTAACTGCTTATTCTAAACTGGCTGTTGATGTGAGGCAGGTATATATGAATATATATGTAAATATGTAGCATGCATTGTAAAGCATTTTGAATAGAAAAGCAGGGTATGAATACCAGTCCAGGACTTCAGTCCAAAAGTTGAGTGAAGCTGCAAAAAAAATGAAAATGTTCCAAAACACAGAACAGAGAACCCAGGGTCTGCGTTTCCACAAAAACAAATCATATAAATAAAAAAATAAAACTGACCTTTGACCTCCTACAGCAATCCTGCGCTGTGAGTGCAATAGCAGATCTCAGTACTGCCTGCGCGACGCCTTGGGTCTGCATTGTGTCGACTGTCAGGGAAACACCGAAGGCCGCCACTGTGAGCACTGCAAGGACGGCTTCTACATGCAGGGGGCGGAAGAGAGCTGCTCGCCCTGCCGCTGCAACCTCACAGGTGAGTCTCACAAAACCACTGTGCCTGGAAAATGAAAAGAATTTTTAGTTCTAAGTCAGACGTTAGATGTACAAACCAAGAGGCAGAACAGTGAAGCTGCAGTTCCTTCGTTGTCCATTTGAGGCAGGCTCCAAACATAAATGGCTTTAAAATGGGCAAACCAGTGGATGACATCACTGTGACTGCATTCATCTGTTATATGTGTGGTTCTGACTGGGTTCATTTTCCTCCAGGTTCCACAAGTAAGTCATGTGACAGCAGGGGGCGCTGCAGCTGTAAAGAAGGTGTCACAGGAGACAAATGTGACCGCTGCCCCAACGGACCAATCGGGCCAGAGGGCTGCCCCCAAAGGTGAGAATATCACACACTTCAACACTTGCAGCTGAAGTGTGTGATATTGTTCCTTTATATGACAGTTTAACTCTTTTTGCGCTTTAATGCATTCACTGCTTGAATTCAATCTGTTGTTGATGCATTTACTTCATTAATGATTCTGTGACTGTTTTCAGTGCCTGCAGTTTAAATAAATCAATGTTTCCCTCCTTAAATCTCTGTTCCAGTAACTGCCACTCCACCTGCTTTCACTCATTAACTTCACCCCACCGCTCCTTTCTGTTTGGGTATTCCAACATGATCTGCCGCCTAAATTCATTTCAGTGCTTGAATTCCAGTTGCACTTCCTTCAGTGTTTCTGTTGCTTCAACTACTTGAAGTTCTTCATATTCATAAAAACAGCTCCAAACAGTCCACTTCTTCTAACAATGACACTTGTTCCAAGGTTTTCATTCCAGAATTTCTCAGTTTCTAGTTCACAGAGATATTCTCCTGTCTTATTTTGTTAGTACTGTGCTCTCACTTCCTGTCGTTCATTGTGTTTTTCAGCCGTCAGCCCAGACAGGATTCTGGGAGTTCAAGCCTGCCGTGTTTCTGTTACGGCCACAGCAGCCGCTGTTCAGCACAATCTGGTTACTCAGTGCACAAGATCACCTCCACCTTCACCAACGGTAAACCTTTCACCACTTCATAATAAAATAACCCTGACATCTTCCACATTTCAAAATAAAAGCATGTGATGTGTGAGGTGACATGTCTGCTGTGTTTCAGGTCCCGAAGATTGGAAGGTGGCGACGATGCAAGGCAGCACCCCAGATGACATAAACTTCCGCTGGTCACCAAAACACCAGGACCTGGAGGTGATCTCTGAAAACAGCCTACCGGTGTACCTGTATGCCCCAGGTGAGAAAACCCCACCTCTTCTGAAACCTTAGCCCCACCCACTCTTCCTTGTCTTCCTTTTCATTCCCATTGTGACTGATATTCTCCTTTCCTTACAGATCCTTACCTTGGGAACCAGCTACTGAGTTATGGACAGAACCTCTCCTTCTCGTTGCGTCTGGACCGTGGGGTCCGATACCCGTCTGTCAACGACGTAATCCTGGAAGGTGGTGGTTTAAGAGTGGCGGCCTCTCTGGGTGACCTGCGATCCATCGTCCCCTGTGGTCAGAAGATCAGCTACAGCTTCAGGTCATAAAACCACGCAACTGAAACTTGTCTGCAGCAGGATCATCCATCACAATGCTGTGAAGAGAGTTTGATAACAGGTCAGGGACTCCAGCTAGTTGAGGGGAAGAGCAGCAGACAGCTAGCTATAGCCACCTGTGTCGTCCTTCACCTGTCAGTCAAAGAGGCCATGCCTCTAATAATACAAACTTTAAGCACTTATAGGTTTCACCCCTGTGCAGTTGTTATAAAGGGGGAAATTAGCCTTAGAGACCAGCACAGTTTTTGTATCAGGCTGTTAGCATGTTTAAAGATAGACATGATAACATGGAGCCCCTGCTGGACACTAGAGGAACTGCGGTGGCTGCCTTCTCCTACACTCTTCAGGCTCTTTGAGCTACAGTTGCTGCCTCATAGATGATCCAAGCTGAATTTTAGTGACATTAATTTCTTTTTTCATCCATGCCCTGCATTTTGAGCCTAAAATAGCCTCGTGTTTTGATGAGGCACAAGAAGCTGCCACGTACGTAATGTGAAAACATTTCAGTTTTCATAAATGTGCCACTTTTCCCCATCTGTGGTGTGGCCATTCCCAGGTCGTGGACAATGTGATGGACCTTCAGAGCTGAATTCTGAATAAACAAAGGGAAAAATTTTAGATGTCATCAGACTTTCTCTCAGGTTTTTAGAAGGAGACTGAATCTGATTAATGATATTTAACATTGCTGTAAGTGATACTAAACATGTCCAAACATTCATGAAGCAATGAAAGAAAAAGCTTTTTTAGTTTTCTGTTTCAGTTGCTGATTGGCTCTTTGGGGCCAATCAGCAGCTTTTAGTGTCACAGAGCTCGCCCATAGATTTCTACTCAGGATTAATTTCTCCTCCTTATATAATCTCATAGAACAATATGACACCCGAGCTTATTCAATTTGATTTAATGAATAACAAAGATAGAGAAACTGTATCCTGAAGGGTGCACTGAGGTTATTCTCAGAGCTTTTATCTGTCTCTTAGGTTTGATGACATATACAGTAAAGGGAGAAGCTTCGTTAGTGCCGTGAAGCATTGCGTGACCTTCTTCTATCCTCTGAACAGGTTGGACGAGCAGCCCAGCAGCAAGTGGAGGCCTCAGCTCTCCTCCTTCCAGTTCCAGATGCTCCTCCAGAACCTCACAGCCATCAAAATACGAGCCACGTTTGGAGAGAAAGGTGAGCCTCCTTCTCCTCCGCTTATCTTTGTTTCTTTACAGCAGCAGAAGTTTCTTATGGCAGAAATGATCAAGCGGAAACATTCAGCTCTCACATTTGTTAGTAAGTGGTCTAAAGACAGGCCAACAGACAGACAGCAGGCACTGGCAAGTACTTTTATTTTTATAAAAGTACCTTATAGAACAAAAAATGCTGCACAAAGAGACCTCATAAAATCCAAAAGTAAACAGGGATCTTTCAAAAGGCAAGGAGCAACACGGACTGCCAGAGAACACAAAAACCAGGAAAATAAGGAATGGGTGAAGGAAAAGACCGAAGAAAGGAAGTGAAAAAACCTTCAAAATAAAACAGGACGTAAACTGAGCGTGAGGTCAATAATAAACTGAGACAAAAACAGGGAGACAGAGATGGAACGGAACATAAAGGAGGGAAAACCTTTCTTTGAAATGTTTCAGCATTGATCCAAACATTCACAAAGAAATGAAAAGTAAATCAAAGAAAGCTCAGCAGGCACACAGTTTCAGGCTTTTTAAAATCATCCTGATGGAAGACAGTTTTATGACTTTCTTTTTGACTTTTTCAGGACGTGGTTATCTTGATAACGTGCAGCTAGTGTCTGCACAGCGTGGGGATGGCGTCCCGGCTCGTTGGGTGCACACCTGCAGCTGCCCGCTGGGCCACGAGGGCGAGTTCTGCCAGCGCTGCTCGGCCGGCTTCAAACGCAGCACCCCCGCAGATGGAGCCTTCAGCCCCTGCGAGCCCTGCAGCTGCAGAGGAGACAGCTGCGACCACAGCGCAGACTGTTACTCTGCTGATGAGACACCTGCAGATCAGAGCTGCTCCCAGGGCTTCTACAGAGACCCAAGGAGGCCTGAGACCTGTGTGAGGTGCCCCTGCCCGGAGGGCGTGTCCTGCTCGCTGCCTCCTGGTTACCTGGAGCCTCGCTGTGATACATGTCCACCAGGAGCCACGGGTGAGGAAACACAATGCAAGCACAGTGCAAACAACACTGCAGGCCATTTAAAATGTACACACACAGGCTCGGGGTCTGGGTCCAACTCCAGGGAATTTCACTTACCTTAATTTCTACTCTCTCTGAATCAGTTTACGGTAGATCACTGATTTATAAAAGCACAGAAAGAGGAGGAGAGGATGTGCACACAATGTGATTGGTGGGGAATATTTACCATAAACTGGGCTCACTGGAGGCATTGCTGCTTTGCTAAAGCTAAAACTGCATAAAGTTTACTTTGAATTAAACCTTTTCCTTTTGTTTGTCTTTGTGGATATTTGACCTTCATTAGGGTTTTTTTTGTTTGTTTTTTTTGCCATTCTGTGGGAATATTTGGATCACTTTTTTTGCATCACTTTCAGATGTTTGCTGTGTCTTGGGAAATCATTGATTTTTAATTAATGTTTAATTTTGGTAAACATTTAAAAGTTTTGTATTTTGTATTTTGGTGTGCGTCTGCCCCTAGGTCCTCGCTGTGATGTTTGTCAGGAGGGCTTTTACGGTGACCCCTCAGGTGCTGGAGGTGTGCAGCATCCCTGCAGACCCTGCCAGTGCAATGGTCACATCGATGTCAGAGTGCTGGGAAGCTGCGACCGCAGCAGCGGCGAATGCCTGAAGTGTGTGAACAACACGAAGGGACGACACTGTGAGGACTGTGTGAGAGGTTTCTACCACAGCCGGCTCACCGACGCTTGCAAACGTGAGAATAATGCTCAGAGGAGTTTCTGACGTACACATTTAGTTTGTCTATGCAGGGAAATTATCATTGTTTGCATTTTTCCTGTAAAACTAAATATCAGACACTAGAAAGTAGAAAAAATAAATTTCCACAGCCAGAAATGACATTTATTCAGCATTATTCAGATTTACTCAGTTTAAGAATCTTTTAAGTTATTTATGGCAAAGAAAATCATCAAAATTATGGTTTTTGAATAGAATAGAATGCTTTTATTTGTGATTATATAGGATGTACAATGAGATTGGAGGCCCACTCCTGCTCAGTGCCATGCTGTAGAAAGTCACACTTTCTAACAATATAAAATAAAAAGAATATACAGAAAATAAAATAGACCGTATTAAAAAGTATACATTATAAAAATTAAAATAAATTGATAAGTATATACATACAGTAATGAAGATGGTGAGTATTGCACTTTGGTGAATGAATATTGGATATTACAGAATATAGTTGTGATAGATATTGTTCAGTATGAATAATATAATATTGCACAGGGATGTGGGTGTTGCACAGTTAGAGTGGGTGTGTGTGAGTTCAGGGTGGTGATTGCTCTGGTGAAGAAACTGTTCTGGAGTCTGTTTGTTCTGGCTTTGATGCACCTGTAGCGCCTGCCAGAGGGCAGCAGGTCAAACAGTTCAAAGCCAGGGTGTGAGCTGTCCTTGATCATGTTTTTGGCTCTGCTGAGGCAGCCGGAGGAGTAGATGTCCATCAGGGAGGGGAGAGGGCAGCCCACGATTCTCTGTGCTGTCTCTGACTACCCTCTGAAGCCTCACCCTGTCTGCCTCAGTGCAGCTGCTTTACCATACTGTGATACAGTACGTCAGCAGGCTCTCAATGGATGAGCGGTAGAAGGTCAGCAGCAGGTTTGGGTCCAAGTTGTTCTTCCTGAGGACCCTCAGGAAGTGAAATCACTGCTGAGCCTTCTTGATAAGAGCTGTGATGTTATCTGACCAAGAAAGGTCAGCAGAGATGAGGACACCAAGAGACCTGAAGGTGTGGACCCTCTACACATGCTTGCCATTGATGTAGAGGGGGCTGGTTCAGTCCTGTATTTCCTGAAGTCGATGATGATGATCTCTTTGGTTTTCATGGTGTTCAGTGCCAGGCTTTTCTCTGAACACCAGGCTGGTGGAGGTGGTTTGCAAAGCAGCTTGCAGGTGCCCAGCTAAAGCAGCTTAAATGGGATCGAAGTTAAGAGATTTTCCAATTGTATGTGTTAAAGTGTATCAGCTGATGTGTGCTGGCACTGGAACATTGTTTAATTATTGTCAAACATAACTGTTTTTTATTTTATTTTTTTTGCCACAGCAGCTTTATTAGCAGTAGAGAGTGACAGGAAATCAGGAGGAGAGATACAGGGGAAGACATGCAGGAAACAGGCGACAACTCGTACCTGCACCACTCGCACCGCTACGCAGCATATGAATATGGTTGCCTGCTCAACCACTGAGCCACCCTGGCGCCATATTGTCAAATATAACTGTTAATAGATTTTCTGTCGAATCATCTCTGAAGATCTTGATTATTTATTTAACGAAATAAAAATCGCTCCATCAGCTTCATAAATAATGAAGAATAAGCAGCAGTTACAGAAATTTCCTCTTTGGTGAAAGTTTGTGGAAAAACAATAAAGTACTCTCAGGAAATCGGCTTAATGTTCTCTAAAAATACATTTTAAATTCAGCAGAATTTCAGTTTGATCCAACTTTAAAAAACATTCAGTAATTTGACTAAAGCTGGTTTATTTCGAAGTTTTGAGGAACTTTTGAGGTGTTTATTAGGTTTAAAGACCCTCAAAGTAAAATGAATGACATAAAACTGTCAACAGAATGTGAAGAAACAGCTGCTTTGATTTTATGCCCAAAACATCTTTGCAGAGGTATCAGCTGAAGCACTTACTGTATATATCACTCACAAAACACTGGCACACATCTGCAAACATCTCAGCGCTGCTGCAGGTAAAATGCTGCCCCTGGTGATAAAAAGATTAATACAAATGTGCAGCGGTTAACAGCGGTCCTTCTGTTCACAGAACATTTCACCACATTTTTTTCTCAGATGTGAAGCCGACAGTAACCTTTTGTTTCCTGTGTTTTGCTGACAGCGTGTAACTGTGACTTCCGGCACTCGGAGTCCGACCAGTGCGATGCTTCCGGGCAGTGTCGGTGTAGACCGGGCTTTGAGGGTCTGAGGTGCCAACGATCCAGCTGCCCTGCCTGTTTCACCCCCATCAAAGCAAAGGTACTGTAAGCCAGGCCTGCCTTAGACTGCTGTCATAAACATCAAGTAGTCAAGTATTAAGTTTATTTTATATAGCGCCCTCTGCTGTGTGGATGATACATTTTCTATAAATGTCTAAAAAGTTGCTTTAACTTAAACAAAATGTCATATAAGGTGAGGCTTTTAGACATAAAATTTTCATTTCATGATTGTATTTAATCTTTAGTTATTATTAATCTCTGGCTCTCTCCCACAGCATGTCTTTTGTCCTGTCTCTCTCCCCTCAGCCCAACTGGTTGCAGCAGATGACTCTCTGAGCCTGGTTCTGCCGGAGGTTTCTTCCTGTTAAAAGGGAGTTTTTCCTTCCCACTGTCGCCAAGTGCTTGCTCATAGGGGGCCATTTTGTCTGTTTTCTCTGTATTACTGTAGGGTCCTTACCCACAATACAAAGTGCCCCGAGGCGACTATTTGTTGTGATTTGGCGCTATATGAATAAAATTGAATTGAACTGAATTATCATGATAAAAAAATATGTTCACATTATGGAAACTGGCATTTCATCTCTTTATAAAGAAATTGTGTTAGTTGCATCTAAACGTGTTTTTCGTGTTTCAGATGGATGCTTACGCTGCCAAACTGAAGGAGCTGGAGGCTCTGTTCTCTGACACGGACGGAGGTTTTAAACCAGCCAACAGCGCTGAGGTACAGGGCGCCCTGATGGATGCTGAGAACCTGGTGAGCGACATGCAAGATGACACCAAGGAGCTCGTAGGTAAGATAGCACCTTAGCCAAACCATCAGCTATTTTTTCTTTAACCGAAAACTCAAACACAAAACTCAGTGATCCTCTGGCTGTACTGTAACTGTCTTGGCTTCATATTTCTAGCACATCTTGTATTCAGATGTTTAAAGTAAAAGGACGTTATTATAATGGGAAATGTACTTAGTAATGCAAAGATGCCTCTGCTATGTGTTATTTGGTTCAAGTACTACTACTACTTTGTATGGGGCTAGAACTAATTATTATATTCAGTAGTGATCAGATAACTGATGGTCACAGTTACACCACACTGGAAAAGCCTTATGAAAGTACTAGGACCTTGCATTTCTGTTGTTGGGTGTATGTAACAGGTCTCTCTTGTAAATGAGACAATGAGTCTCAAGAGATTTTCCTGTATAAATAAAGGATTAAAAAAAATAAAATTGCACTACAGTACTCGAGTAAATGCATGTACAGTTTTTGGTTTCAGTTTTTTAGAAGCATCTAGTGGATATTAGAGGAACTGCAGCACTTCACAGTAGACGTACCAGAGAAAGCTCTTTCTTTGCTAATGTTTTATGCAGGTGATTTCATGCTGTTTGTCTCTAACAGAGTTGGAAAAGATGCTGCAGGGCCGCCTGTCGTCCATCAGCAGGATACAGCTGGATGAGGAGCAGGACATCCAAAGCATCGCAGACACAGCCAACAACATCAAACAGCAGCAGCTGACATACAAGACGAAGGTGGGAGAGGTCCAGGCGCTGATGGAGGACATGAAACGCCAACTGGAGGAGGCCAAAGGCAAACTCAGTTCAGCTGTAAGGCTCCATGTGACAGATACAGAGATGATCACATCCTGTTTTGTTTGACAAAATCAATATTTTTATTATTAACTATTTTTTATTAAATAGGCAGCCATTTAGAGATGATGAGAAATTAAGAAATGAAGGTAGAGAGACACTGGTTCTTCAGCCACTGAAAGTTTCAATCTTATTGAAGGAAAACAGTCCTGATACCACAAATAAAGCTCACACATCTATGGAGCAGCTCTGAGCTATAAAGTATCACAGAGCAGAGAGGAAGATGACAAAAACTGGTTAGATCTGAACCAGAGACACACTTTTATGGACCTTCAGTAAACACGTGTGAAATAGGCCAAAACACTTGCATTTTTACATTTTTTGAAATCAGCTATCAAGGCCTAGACATGCTAATGACAAACTAATGACAAACATTTTTCTTGGATCAGCTGCCAGGAATGGAACTAAATGTAAAATCTGATGGATGAGCTCTGGGTTTGATTGTAGTTAATAAGCTAAAAAAAGTCCTTTTTTAAGATTTTTGTAGATGGCTGATGTTTTCTTGCCTTACACCCGTTTGTTTTTCAGGAGATTCCTCTTAGTGATGCTCCATTTGGTTCAAGTGACATGTCTTCGCTGGTGGAGATGGCTACCGGTCTGGCTGACAAGTAAGTGTTTATTTCACAAATCAGTAAGACGCATTTTGCTTGCATTTGTCCGTGTTTCCCATCATCACGAATGCTGATGCCTTTCCTTCTACCTTCCAGACATGAGACGATTGCAGGCGCTGTGGAGAGAACCGCCAATGAGGCTTTGAGTGACTCGCAGGAGAGTCTGGCTCTGGTCAGAAATCTCATGAACAGAGAGAACAGAGTCAAAGAGCTGATTGGTGATCTGAAAACCATGTATGTATCTCCTCTGAGCGTCAGAGACAAAGACTGAGACACTTTAATCAGAATGGTAGCAGTTTATGAGTAAGATTTTTCCAGGCTCAATAATTCAGCTTTGATGGAAAATCAAAGACTCTGAATAAACCATTTTGTTGCTTTAAATGCACTTTAGCGTTCCTTTATCCAGGAGGTATGGCTAATCCACTGACCCAACGCTCAGAATTTCAAGCCTCCTGGTGTTGTGAATGCATTCCTTTGTTGGCCTCTTCTGGCTCCTAAATATCACACTCTGATGTCAGGTTTGCTCTATAAAAGCTGAAGGGAACACTTTTGTAACTAATGTAGCCCTGCAGTCTGGATTAATAAGCAGGAAGACTCGTGCATGTTGATAGTCTAAACTAAACCTACCTGTGTGTGTCCAGGTATGACCAGACCTCAGCTCAGGTAAAGGGTTTTGAGAACCAGGCGAAACGTCTAAGCAGCGAGGCCAGAGATGAGAGCAAAATGGCAGATGGCATGCTGAAAGACATCGCCACCTTGGAGCAAAACCTCCCCTCATCCCTGAAGGTAACAGCTACAGTTGGAGGTCGCATTTGTTGTATGGGGATTATTATTATTATTATTATTATTAGTAGTAGTAGTAGTAGTAGTAGTAGTAGTATCCACTTGTTCAGTGGCTCTAACCTCCTTTGTTCTCCCATGATGCTCAGGGGGAGATGGATGCGATGCTTTCCAGGCTGGATGGAGTAAAGAAGGCAGTGAATGAGAACATAGAAGGCATCAATGGACTGCAGGACGATGTGCTGAGAGACAAGGCCACTGCTGAAGACCTGTTGGCCAATGGAAAGGCTGCCCAGCAGGTACTGAAGCGTCACACATTCAGCTCTGCTTTGGTATCAAAGTTCTGAGCAGACATGGGTCCAGGGGGAAATTATAGTTTTTGTATCAGGCTGTAAACATGTTTATTTCTGCTGTAAATTTGGACACGGGAATCTATGGGGATGGACTCACTGCTGGCGCCTCTGGAGGACATTAAAAGAAGTGGAGGCTGTTTTGAGCTGACACAATAGCAGTTAGGTCATGAGAGAGGGATGTTTAGAAGCTCACCTGTGTCATGAGAACATGTAGACATGTTCTGGTTTGACTGAAGATCAGCACCGAACAAAAACAGGAGTAAAATCATCTCAGGGTGTCAAAGAAAGCTACAGCTCTATTTTTTAATCGTTCTGAGTCAGCTGTTCTCCTTCCCTCTCTGCAGAAGTTCAACGACCTGCTGGACAGAGTCAATGGTGCCAAAGCCAACACAGAGGGCGCCATTAAAACTCATCAACAGAAACACTGATGAGCTAGAAGATGCCCTGAAAACCCTGAGAGGTAAACACACTAACTGAACTAGCATTCACTTCCATAAATCTATCAACAGACTGAATGCCACTCATCCTTCTCAGGCTTCGACCAACAGATCGCCAACAGCAAAAATCTGGCCGATGCTGCCATCAAGCATCTTCCCGGCATCAACAACACCATCCAGGAGGCTGTCCGTGAAAATATCGCAACCATGTCCATTCTGGGTGACGTTAATGAGGATTACAACAGTGCAAAGGAATCTGTTACCCAGCTGGAGAAACTGGTCTCTGGTCTGGAGGTGGGTTGTGTTTAGCCTAGCTTAGCACAGATACTGGGGTAGAGGAAACACCATCAAAAGTTGATGCTGCCACCTGCAGGCAGAAAAAGCACCAGCTGTTGTGGTTTTAGTACTTATGAGCATTTTTAAACTCTATAACAGTGAAGGTGTCGGCTGTGACACAGCGTACTTCAAAAGTGACATCGTTTGTGGACTTCCGGCAACAAATACCATAAAACCCCTACAGAGCTGTGAAGTGCAATTTCTGAGCTTTCAGGAACCGTTTGAATTTTTTTGATAGGACAAACACGTCATGGAGTTACGGTAAAAAGCTAGCTGATCAAAGTTCCTTTGATCAGCCGACTCGGTGGCAATACGCTCCATCTTAACCAGCTGTTCGCGGCTAGTAAGGGCAGGAAATCGGCGCTTCAGTGGCGATCACCCGACATTGAAGGGTTAATGTGTACATGTTAAAGTCAGCAAACTGTTCACACTAGGGGGTGCTATACAAAAGCTAAAAGTACAGGGATTCATTTTTTATCTTGGAAACTATCCAACAGGCCAAACTTCAGGGCCATAGGTTTATGTTTCTCAGAGAATCCAGTTGTAATTGATGTCATTGATGAGTCAGACTCAAAGATTTCTGATTCTGAGTTTCTCTAAAAGGTTTTTTTAAACAAACATGTTTGTCATGTTTCTTAGATAAATGGTTATTTTTCATAGTAACTATATGTAGCTGTGGTAACCCAGAGAACTCGTGGAGGACTCAGTGAGCGTGCTGGTTCTAGTGTTGGATGTTTGTTCTGTTGTAACTGGGTGTCCTGTCTTTATTCTTCAGAGTGAATTAGCATCTTTGCCGTCTCATGGTGGTTTACTGGATGAAGCTGCCAAACTGAACGGGGAGGCAAAGAACCTGAAAACAGCGGCAGGAGATTTCTCCGGAGACCTGGCCTCTAAGCTGAAGAATGCAGAGAAGCTGAAGGCTGATGCCTCAGAGGTAAACTGACCACTGTGAAGTAACCTCTGAGATAAGACTTACATGAAACGATGGACACGGGCATAAAAATATGGAAATGCTTCCCCTGCAGGTGTCTTTGGGAGCAGCTGCAGCTTACAACAATGCCAGACAGACGCGAGAGGCCGTGGGACAAACTCTGCAAGATATCAACAATATGCTGGCCAACATAAGTACGTGCAGTTTTTTATACTTACATATAGACAGGTTCAAACATGTGAGGATTTGCAAAAATATGTTTTTTGTTTTGATTCAGCATCAGACCTGATAGTACACCAGTGGAGTCGATTTTAAGATTAGACTCCATTAAATGTCATAATTTCAAGCGGCTGCCTCCTAAAGGCCTGAATGCCTTCCTGGGGCTCACCTTGTCTGCCTCTACAGATCAGCCCGGTACTGTGGATGAAAGAAAACTGAAGCAAGTGGAGGACAATTTGGCCAAGGCTAAGAGTAATATAGAGGGCAGTTTGAGGCCCCGGCTAAAGAACATGGGGGACAAGGAGGATGCCATCCGGCGCCGGCTCACCTTGATCAACCAGGACATTGACACCATCCTGGAAGACATCAGTAACCTGGAGGACATCCTGGACTCCATCCCCACAGGCTGCTACAATAGCCCTCCCATTGAGGAGGCCTGAGGAGCACCTCTTCACCTGCAGAGACTCGACCTGCTGAGACTTACTGCGAATGTACATCACTTTTGCGTTATTGCACTTAACAACTACTGATGACCTTCTTGTGTCTGTAATACATAAATGTATTGAATTATTTAGAATCCATATCTAACTTCCCCTGAGGTCTGTGTAATGGATTACCAGCACAGTCTAAGGGTTCTCTCATGGAGCACATAAACCTGGGTAACCTTTATGATATTTGTTTAACCTTTAATTAATTTAATTTACTTTAATCTCAGATTTACACACCTCTGAGTTTGGGTCTTGCTTGTTAAATTTGAAGGGAATCATTTCCAATGTTTCCATTAACATGACCTTGAATCTACACCGTAGAACAACTTAAAGTGTAAATGAAGAAGCACCTCAAAGGTTATTTTTCTTTACTGAGTGATTTGATTGAAATAAAGAAATAAACAGGTTAATTTTTACAAATTAAAGGGCAGTTAAAGAATCTTTACAGGTTTGTTTCAGGGATAATCAAGAACAAATAAGTGCACTGGTGTTTCATTATGTGCTGAGTATGGCCTGTCTACTGTTTTTATAAAAATATATTGTTTATATATTCTATATGTGAATATATGTGAATGTTATAGTATTTCTAACTGTACATACACTATCAGTGTTTCTGACCAGCACAAATATTTATATAAAAATAAATGATCATCCATTACTTTATCTTTATGTAACGTAGTTCTGTGTGTGGGTCAACCATCCAAAGCAGCAGTCGATGAAGAAGACAGTGCAGCAGGGTGGAGAAAGTGGAGACGAGTGTGACAGAGCAGCCAGAGTGAAAGGGCAGGTTTGCAAGATGGTAGTGAGACTTGCTCTAACAGGAGGAAGAGCTGGAAATGCTCAGATCTTCAGTTGGAGCGAGCAGGAGTAGAAATGAGTCCATCAAACATGGGACAGCTCAGAGTCAGAGAGGCTGAGAGGGTTTCGACATGTGTAGAGGAAGGAGGGTGGAGATACTGGAGCTGCAGGCAGGAGGAGAAGAGGAAGACCTCAGAGGAGGTTCATGGATGCAGTGAAGGACATG
Organism: Pterophyllum scalare; assembly: GCA_024447675.2. Classification (NCBI taxonomy): domain Eukaryota; kingdom Metazoa; phylum Chordata; class Actinopteri; order Cichliformes; family Cichlidae; genus Pterophyllum; species Pterophyllum scalare. The sequence continues at coordinate 156,333 of JAMQGT020012200.1, forward strand.
CAGAGGTTTGTGGTAACAGGAGGATAGGGGGAGATGGAGGCAGATGATCTGCTGTGGCGCCCCCTAAAGCAAGCAGCTGGAAGAAGAAGAAGGAGTTTCTCTGTGAGGTGAATTTGTGAGTCCTTATATTGATGCTTTGATTATTATTCCTGATTGTTATTCTCTCACTCATAAAGTAGCCGGAAACACAAGGACTGAACAGGTTAATCACAACGCTGCGGCTGCGTGGACACATTTCTCACATTTCTCCAGAGGTGCGCCAGGTTACGTCGTAGGTTCAGAGCGGTTTCCGTAGCTGTTGTGCGCTTCTCAGGTGGACTTTGATGCTGGTGGTTTTTTCCTGACTGAGAAGTGTTCCACATGTTTTTATCATCCACAACAACACACTCGCTGCTATCTGTGCTGTCGTACTCAAAGATACTCCATATGGACTCTGCTGTTTTCTCGGCAGACCGCTGCATTACATTTTCGGACCAGCGCGGTGAGCACACACACGCACCCACACGCACATGCACGCACACAGTTGCTCGATGGCGCTCCCAGCTTAAACTCGGAGAGCCACAAGGCTTTTAAATAAAATGACAAACACAAAAACTAAGGTCATTCCATCTCTAATTTCATTTAGTTTTTGTTTGTTTTGTAAACTCGCAATAGTTTTAGTAAGTTATTGTTTTTTCTTTTTAATTCTAGTTTTTATTTATTTCAATTAATGAAAATGTTTTTTCAATTTCATTTTTGTTACTTTGTTACTTTCATTAACTATAATAACCCTGGTGAGAGCACGGGGTCAAGCTTTCATGGGCAGGGAGCTCTGGGTCTGCATCTCTGGTGCTGCCTCCGTCAGAGCTGCCCTTTGGTTCTACTCTGAGCTCTTATGGACAGATGTCGAGTTTGGTGTCAGTGATGTGTGTACAGATAAACGTGGTGACATTTTCCACTTTGGATTCTTAGCATCCAGAGATTTACTTATTTTGAACCTGCTTGTTGATCCTAAATGTGAGCTAAAACTGAGCGAACTGAATGAGTGACTTTCAGTTAAGATGATTTAGTCAAAGAAATATTTTATTATGGCAGCAGGAGGAGTGAAAAACCACAGCTTCAAATCAATTCAAGAGCAGACCCACAATGTGGACACAAATACACAAAAGATCCAGTATCACCCCCCCCCGAGGGGAACAACCCAAAACTTCAATACACACACACACACACACACAGTCACACACACACACTCTCTCACACGCACACACTCAGACACTCTCACACACACACACTCACTCTCACACTCACACACTCACACACACACACTCACTCTCACACACACACTCACAAACACACACACACTCTCACACACACACACACACCCACAATCTCACACACACACACTCTCACACACAGACTCACACACACACACACATACACACACACACACACACTCTCACACACACACACACACACTCACACACACACACACACACACTCACACACACACACACTCTCACACACACACACTCACACACACACACACACCCACACACACACTCTCACACACACACACACACACTCTCACACACACACACTCACACACACACACACACATCACACACACACACACACTCACACACACTCTCACACACACACACACTCACACACACACACACACTCTCACACACTCACTCTCACTCTCACACACACTCTCACACACACACACACACACACACACACACACTCACACACACACACTCACACACACTCTCACACACACACACACTCACACACACACACACTCTCACACACTCACTCTCACTCTCACACACACACTCACACACACACACACACTCTCACACACTCACTCTCACTCTCACACACACTCTCACACACACACACACACACACTCTCACACACTCACACACACACACACTCACACTCCCACGTCTCGGGGTGACTTCTGTACAGAGTGAACAGACAGATGTGGAGACGATGATCCCCGCGCTGCAGCCATGTTTTATTTATATTCTCATATTTTATCTTTTTGAGTTCTTTTTGCAAACACGTTCACGACAGATAAGAACCTACCAAGTGATAAACATTCATGCCAGAACCAAACCGTCTAAGCATGCAGTCTAAGAACAGGAGCAAACGAGGAGGACAGAGAAACGCTGCTGCTGAGGACATCGTCATCTTCATGACCTGAACACTTGAAACCCTCCTTTATGTTTAAAGTGGTCTAAGCTTCACTGCAGCCTGCTGGTTACCTGCAGTTTAAGCTCTGGTTAAACTGGTTCCTGGCGCGTCTCCATGTGGAAGATTTCAGAGTGGGATTCTGTGACAGCAGCGCAGCGGTGTTGCAGTTTTTAGATTTCATTACAGGAGGCAGAAGAGCTGCAGAAAACAACGGGCCTCATGCAAGAACACCACAAACTGTATATAAAGATGGATATAAGGAGGCGTAGCGCCACCTGCTGGTTCAAGCTGGAGCTGCTTCAAAGCCCAGAAGAGTCGCCACATTCGGATGCTCAGCCGGGACCGCTTTGCTTCAACTTTAAGCTCTGAACCAATCCGTGAGCTCTTTCCAAACCCAACCAGGTAGAATTCAGTGTTGAAAGAAGAATGGCACTCCAAAGCAGATTCTTTCACAGTGCACGGCTCCCACCCTGGAGGCTGCCTACTTATTGCAAACAGCAGCTTTTATCCTTGGTGACAGCAATGTGAGTGTAGCTAAGACACCAACAGATTTTTGGATGGCCTTTCACACCAAAACAACACCAGCTTACTGAAAACAGAGCTCAGCATTACCTACTGCAGCTACATTGTTCTAACAGAGGAGGTACTGTTAAAAAGTACAAGCATTTGGTGCTCTGCACTCTTTTTGCTTCCTGAACTTATTTCCAGCATGTCTGGAGAATCTGCCGGAAATAACTTCCAAACAGCTGGAACATCAGCTGGTCATCTTTAGTGGTTTTAACTTTTATTCATGATGGTGTTTATTGTGCTGAAGTAGGGCTTGAATTCCCTGTTAATGGACCAAATGAAGTCATGGGGATTATCCTGCTGCTGGTGTCTATTCAAGTTCACCTGATTTCAGATTGGGCCTCGTTACCTGTGCATCAGAAAATCACTGACTGGTTCTTGCATGAAGCCCAGTAATGCTGGCCCGATGCTGCGCACACTGAGCATGCCCGAATGTGTCATGCATTTGCAGACCTTAATGAAGAATTGGAAAGAGAAAACACCGCTGTCACTGCTACAGCCCTGAGGGATTACCCCATACAAGACCTACCCCCTCCCCCTCCCCTGATGTAAAGTCACATGACACAGACAGAAGGAGGGACACTAACGCTCCTGTTGGAAAGCAACAGCTCAAAGAAGAGTATATGTTTGACACAGAAGACAGACAAGTTTTAGCTTTAGGAGGAGGGAGGGCTGTGTTTTATATAGATGATGGTTGTAGGTAGGACCCTCCCTCCTCCAGTCTCCCTGTTTTTAGGTTGTCATCTCTATCCTGAGGCATTGATGTACAGCTGACTCTGCAGGATGTAGTCGATAACGGGCTGACTCAGGTAGTCCACCACGTGGCCGTCACCGTGTTGCAGCGCCAGTCTGTGGGAGGAGAAACAGATGGAGCGCAGGTCAGACTATTCACATCGTTCAGGAGCATCCAGACCGATTCCTGCGTGTACTGGAGGATGTTTAATTATTCAGAGTACGTGAGTCATTGTTTGTCCTCGGGCCACATTCTGAGGGCAAAGACTGATTTAGTTTTTAGCTGCTTTTTATTCACTCAGCGTGACTCTGTTCACTGTGTGCGCCTATTGTTCTCCTCTCTGAGTTTTAGCCCACAGAATCATTGTCACCAGCTCGGTTTGCATGTACAGAAAAAACAGATTCATGGAGCTTTGTTTAAAGTTTGAAGTCAAATCAGAGTAAGTTAAATGACACCCTGCACAAAGCAGCACAAACCCCTCTCTGTGTTTGGCATAAGAGGAAATTACTGTAAAAGAAATTCCATCAAACCCAAAGCTGGTTCTGCTCAGCTTGGATCCAGAAGGACACAATGAGAATAAAAACATCTGAATGAACCTTTCCTGAATGCTGAACCCTAAGAGCATTGTTTTAGAAGAATAAACTCAAAGCAAATGAAAGCTCAGGACAACTCCTGCTGGGACAGTTTTCCATCCGTCAGACTGCAGGAAGGACGAAAGGACACTGGAGTTTTAATCACACCTGCTCTTGGTTGAGCTGACGATGGACATCGGGTGGCTTATCACATCCTTCACCACAATGATGTTGTCCTGAAAGCAAGAAGAGAACAAAGATGAGCTGAGGATGGAGGCCATTCTTCTGGGATAGCTGTAATGTGCTCTGACCTTGAACTTGCGCAGAACAGAAGAGTGATTAATGATCCTCTCTGTGTCAGTGCCGTCACGAGGAACCACCACAATCCCAAAATCCCCCACAATCACCTCCATCTGAAAGCACAGAAACACGAGCTTCAGGGCTCAGATCGGTCTGAGTGGTACGAGGATGATTTCATCTGTTCAAACTGGGAACATTTCCAGTTAAATGAACATATTCTGCATGTCTCTGTTAAAATCTCCTGTTCTGATGGTTCTGGTGGTCATCTTAAATACAGTTTCCAGTAATGAGGTCGGTGTATGTAGGAGTTATCCCTGCAAGCTGCTCTAAACACTCAGTTTCACACCTTTTTTTTTAAACTCTTGGCTCTACATGTCATAGAGAGGGGATGTCCTTATATGGTCATCCCAGGTACGCAGAAGTTCAAACCAGCCAATCAGAAGAAAGATGGCTCAAAGGGGGAGGGAGCTGGTTTCAGACAGGATGGAGTGAGGGACCCAGTTTGAGATACCAAAGGATTATTTTAAACTGGGAGTCCTGCTCACCTGAATCACCTGATAAAAATACAACATTTCTGTCAGTTCATGTATTAATCTGAGGAACATTTCTTCACTGCTCCAAACACAGCTGATGATTTCGTCTGGATATTTTAAAGCCACATGACTGAAGATTTATTTGATTTTTGGCTTTTCCATCTTGTTTTGATCTCAAACTGAAAATGTGAGTAAAAACAGGTGAATGGAAACATGCCTGCAGTCAAATAAATCCGCTGTAGCTCCAACACACCTCCATACACACATCAAGTGAGTGAATTGTCGACACTTTCTTTAAATCACAGGTGAGACGGTCAATCGCTTCCCGTTCACTGCACGTCTGTTGTTGACTCAGGAAAGTTTGCTGCAACTTTTCAGTCCTCACAAGTCCGATTAACAACGGACGCACAGAGTGGATGAAAACAGGATGAAAGCATCGATTGTTTGTCTTTGAAAGAAAGCACATTCACCCACAGACTTGTTGGTAAAGACCTTACGATCACACAAATACACAATATCACACCTCAGAGCTCTGTCCAGCACAGGTCTGTCCCGGCTCTGAACTGCTGCAATCAGAGGAAAACTGAAGCTATGCTGTTCTTGTGTACACAAAATAAAAATGGGAGAAATAAGGTTTATTTCAGCATCTGGGGAGTTTCCAGCTCCACGTGTGACCAGTGTGCAGAGTGTATGCTGCACTTTCACACAAGTGTTATGGTTCTGTTTTTTAATGTGAGGTGGAGACATTTATTTTCCATAGAAACGTGTCATAAAGTGTTCCTGTATCTTGAAACAAACAGGAAATGAAAAATCTGCATTTCTTTTGGATGCAGTTTGGAAACTTTACATCTGCTGCTGCAGCCTGCAGCTGTGGACTGATGAACTTCAGGCCTCTAAAAAACATTAAATCTCATTTTCTGATCTGACGCAGGTGCTGGTTTGGAGATTACAATGCTGGAAAATTTTCCTTTGTCGACAACATAAAAATGACCATCTAAATGTTACAACTGAGTCCTGGGAATAAACTGTATATTAAAAATGGACGTAGCTCCTGAAGTCACGTTTTGAAGCCTCGAGTTGAGCTTTTTAGCTTTCTGAAACAGCAGCTAAAGAGAAACATCTAAACCCTCTCCTGTTTTACTTTAAATGAAGCCATCATTTCCAAAACAAACTTTAAACCAGCGGCCGAGGCTGTAAACTCATCTGGAGACACTCACTGAGGTCAGAGGTCAAGGGAGCAGCAGACTCATTTTCTTATAGTCTTCTATGCAGTTAGACTCAGAGGCGTCTCCCCCCCTGCTGGTAAATAGGCAGAATGCGCTGGCTTCACTTTCCAGACCCAGAAGCTATGTCCATATTTTATATCCAGCCTATAGTTCTGGGAAAGAGCTGAGGAGCTGGGCTACATGTGAGTGGGGCGGGGCTATGGTATGCTTACATCACTGTCCTTCCACAGGCCAGGGATGCAGAAGGACTCCAGGAGATCACTTCCACACAGGAGCAAGATGCGTAACTCTACAGACGACAAACAGGCAGGAGGAAAGAGACGCCCTCAGTAAACTTCACGTTTACCGGATCCAAACAAACAAACACAGCAGGAAGGAAACCAGAGGACATGACACACGAGTCCGCTCAGGCGCACACACTGAAGAGACCACTCACCGATCTCCTCGTATCTCATTGCAGTCCCCAGGTTGGCATTTTCATCTGACACAGTGAGACAAAAACATGTAATTACACAGAAGTGAGGCACGGATACCGGGACAACACACAGGAGTTGGCACCTGCTGCTCATGATATGAGTGGTAGTTTTTCAGCATCTTAGATTGAGGCAGGCTCATGAACAGATCAGATTCAGGAATTTAGGAATACGGAGGTTGAGCATGCAGCGTTCCAACACTTCTTACTGGCACAGTTTGTTTGCATTGAAAGGCACTGAGGGGTGAAGAGAAATCAAAACAACCAGTCAAAACTTCAGGGTCCTCTCCTTGTGCACCCCTGGACCTCCACACCTGCTGCTTCTGACCAACCATGCATCAACTTCTGTTTCAAACCATTCCAAACTTCATGTCACTGATCAGAAGGTCTGGGTCTCCAGAGAGGACACAGAGGCCAAACAGCAGTTTTTAGTGGAGGAGTCCATAGTGTCCAAACCTCAAGGAGGTGCATCAGGTCAAAAGTGGAACCAGGAGCATGTTGTTTTTTGTCCCAAAATTCATTGGGTTGTGTACCATGAATTCTATTAATGTGAAGTTCTGCTGTGATGTCCTGAAGGTGTCTGAGGGAGAACCTCTTCTTGTTCTTCTTCTTCTTCTTCTTCCAGCTGTTACCTTTAGGGGGTGCCACCACCTCATGCTATCCCTAACACACTCCTCTGTCACACCATCCCTCTGCATGCCCCCTTATCTACCTCCATCAATCTTCTCTGAGGTCTTCCTCTCCTCTCCTGCCTGCAGCTCCATCTTCATCATCCTTTGTCCAGAAAATCCACTCTCTGCACACGTCAGTGTACTCTTAGTTATAGTGGCAAGCCCAAATAAATGGGGAGGGTTATTTCAGGAAGGCAAATATGTGGACCATCAATAATGAGTCTGAAGGGCGACATTTGGTGGAAACGACCGATGAAGTGTGTCATCGTAGCATCATGCACTGGTACACAGCACTAAAAAAGCAGGTCTTTGGTCACAGCAACACCACCAACCACCTGCCCTCTTTATCAAACCGGCTCCGACTTCGTCCTCTCCCCCACAATGAAGTTGTGAAGCACGGTGGTTCAGTGGTTAACACTGCAGGGAGGGTCTGTCTGTGTGTGTGTTCTCTACCTGCACCACAGCACAAAATCCAAGGCTTCCTCTGTGACAGCTGCCTCTGTGAAAATCACTTTGCTAAGTAATGAAAGCATGAGAGACAGAGAGGCAAACCTGCCTAGAGTGAGCACATCCTAAATCTACACAGTTTCACTTCCTGGATAAACAGACGAGTTAGGAATAATTCAAGGCTGAAGGACATCCAGCATGGAAGCAGTCCAGAGGTGCACAGGGAGTGAAGAGCAGACCATCCAGATCCACATCACTGAGGTTTGTACTTTTGCAGTGTCAGAACCTCACATACAGTAAAGAAAACAGAACAAAACACTCTAATAACATACTGTACATTTACATTTAAATGTTGCTGTTTACGACACAATCAAACCAAATGGAGAAAAAGAATGTTGTGGTCACATATGTGGTTATATATCAACTAAATTCATAATATTCTGCCCTCGATTTTTAGAAAATGTTATAGTTTATGATTTAAACATTTTTCAGATCTGCAGTCTTATATATCACATCAGGTCAGCAGGTCAGTGTGTGTATGTGTGTGTGTGTTTTCGTAAGTGTGGTATGTTCTTACCAACGAAGGTGAAGCGCTCCATGTGCGGACGTACGCAGCAGATTTTGCCCAAACTCTCACTGATCTTCCCCCACACTTTGACTGAGCAGAAAGGAGGAAGTTCAGACCCTCAGCATCAGTTGATTAGCACATGCTAAAATCACCATCATTGTCTCATTAAGAATCTAAGCTGGGCTGAAGTCTGACTCACTGGCCGTGGGCTTGTGATTCATGTTGTTGTGGTTCTGGTAGATGGGCGTGGTCTGGTTCTGTGGCTGACCAATCACAGGAGTGGTTGATGGTGTGTTGACGTTGGACAGAATGCAGCCAGTGACTCTCTAAGGGACACAAACATCGTTACAGACTTGTTTCTGTTCATACCTTCATCTCTGAGTCATTAAAGGTGCTTTTTGTCGATTACTCAGCAGAATTTGGCAAAACCTTTCCCCACCGGGGGCAGCATTTTACAAGTGGGTAAGTTGAGATGTTTAGAGATATTTGCTGCTGTGTAACTTTTGATGTGTGTGTGTATGTGTTACACAGGTAGCGCATACACACACACACACACACACACACACACACACACACACACACACACACACACACACACACAGACAAACACAGCGAGGTGTTTTGGGTATTTGTTTCGTCACGTTCTGATGATGTTTTTGACAATTTCAGACAGTTTGAAAGAAATTTTAAAAATAAGCACCTTTAAACTTTGGATGGATGCTGAGACATTGAGCAGCAGGACGCACACATTCAACTATACAAAACAAGTCACAGAAATGATGCTGCCATTACTACAACAACCAGTGGCAGCAACAAATACAGAGAAACCAACAGGCTGAAGGACCCAAGCAAAGCAGATGAAGGATGCAGTGAATGCTCTAAATGAACAATCAAGTGTGGATAAAATATGTTGTTCTACGATCAGGGTGCACAATCTGTAACTTGTGATGGTGGAAAAGCTAGCAACTCATAGCTAGTTTTTCCTAGCTGTGGTCGAGCTCCTTAACTCAGAGGTTAGTGGGGAACAGAGACTTCTGCACTGCAGAGTGTTCACAGGACTACAGTTAGTGATGAGAGTGTGAAACCGAAGCTTCGATATGTGCTTCACACCCCGGGCTTACAACTTCATAGAACCACTGCTTCGAAGCTTGCTTCAGGATTAAAAAAAAATCACGTGACATGTGATGTCTGAAGCAGCAACTGCTTCGTTCTCGGAATGAATCAGCTGACTGGTTCAGGTGATTCACTGGTTACGAGTGAAGGAGTGAGAGCGAGATTCATACGTGCAGTTTTAGCGTTGTTATGGCCAACAGTTACTGTGGAGTTATGAGTTAAAGGCAACCTTTGCTGGCTCGTCCTTTCAACATGATGACGGACGCTGTCGTATCAAGATTAACGCAAAAGCAGTAGTTACACAAGCACACCCAGTTAATGCCATGTTTTCCCAGCACTCTGCTCAGTAACACAACACACACATTCATCATCTTTATTTGTAAATAGAACCTGATATCATGATATTTGGTCATAACATGTGTGCCTCAAACAATGCAAAGATGCTTCAGATCATTGAGGTGTGTGAGCATGTGCATGCAGGTGTGTAATTAAAAACATTGCACTTTTCCAGGAGAAGGCACTATAATTGAAGCTTCGAGTAATGAACCTATTCTCGAAACAATTGTTCAAGTGGTTCAGTGCTTCACAAAAGCTTCATTTTCTCATCACTAACTACAGTTACCATCCAAAGGTAATGTGCCAGGATCTGCTGTCTGCTTTCCCCTGTTTGTCCCTCTGTGTTGTCTGGCAGGTTCCTGATAGTTGAAATTAATTAATGCAACTAGAAGCACCTGTCCAGTCTCCCTGGAGCATTTAACAGCTGCCTGTTTCAGACCCTTTCACCTTCAGCCTGTTTATTTTAGGTTTCACAGTTAATCACACACCTAACGCTGAAATCATAGTCAAATGTCTTCCTGGGGCCAGAGCAGGCGACATTCACGGAAATTTGAAACTGCTGGCTAAGGCTAATCGTAGATTTGGTAAGATCGTTATTCACGTCGGCAGTAATGACACCCGGTTACGCCAATCGGAGGTCACTAAAATTAATATTGAATCGGTCTGTGACTTTGCAAAAACAATGTCGGACTCTGTAGTTTTCTCTGCGCCCCTCCCCAATCAGACCCGGAG